>JAECUM010000613.1:0-207741 GCA_016617855.1 Megalonaias nervosa
TATATATATATATATATATATATATATATATAAGTAAAAGAATTAAAATTATTATACAAGATGGAATTAGAGTTAAGGAAGCTGAAACTTCAGAAAGATAAAGAAGAAAAACAAATGCAGTTGCAATTTGAGAAAGAGGAGAGAGAGAGAGACAGGAGAGAGAGAGAAACAAATGCAAGTAGATAAGGAAGAAAGAAAGAGAAACAAATGCAATTAGAAGAAAGAGAGAAAGAGAGACAAATGCAGTTACAGAAAGAACAAATGCAATTAGATAAGGAGGAGAGAGAGAGACAGATGCAAATGCAAAGAGAGAAGGATGAAAGGGAATTTCAAATTAGAATAAAAGAAATGGAGCTGGCAAGTGAAAAGCAGATTCCCACTTCACATACAAATTCAAGTTTGATCTTACTAAGAATATTAGGTTAGTGCCCCCTTTCAGAGAAAAAGAAGTAGACAAATATTTTCCTCGTTTTGAAAAAGTTGCCGAAAATTTGAAATGGCCAAAGGAGGATTGGACTCAATTATTACAATGTGTACTTATTGGTAAAGCTAGTGATATTTACCATTCAGTATCAGTTTATGAAAGTGCTGACTATGATCTGGTTAAGGAATGCATCTTAAAGGGTTATGAGTTAGTCCCTGAAGCTTATCGGCAAAAATTTAGGAACTATACAAAAGAAGCTGGACAAACTCATGTCGAATTTGCAAGAGAAAAACAGCAGTTATTTGATAGATGGTGCTTAGCCAAGAAAGTTGAACAAGATTATGAAAATCTCAAACAACTTGTATTACTTGAAGAGTTCAAGAACTGTATCCATAGTGACATTAAGACTTATCTTAACTAGCATAAGATCGTAACCTTGGAAAATGCTGCTCGTGCTTTTGACGAGTATTTCTTAACTCATAAAGTTCCTTTTGTAGGCAAGTCTTCCACTCAGCAGTCTTCTTGTAAAAATGTATTTCAGACTAATGCGAGGGGAATTTAAATTTCAAAAACAATTTGCTGAAATATTTTAGCCAAAATTCATATATCCCGGACGAGCCCCCAATTTTCTCTGTTACATGTCTAGGTTCGTACAAAAGTAACAAAGAAAAGAGCGAAGTCAACAAGCTTTGTAAAATTTAACAAAATAATTTATTTCCCTAGAAAACAAGGTAAAATTAAGAAAAAGGACTTACGGTTTATGAAACTAATCCAAAATTAATCCTAGAATTAATAATATAAGTCCTATCAATAAAAAGTCCTAAGTGAATCACAGTTCGAATTTCCAAGATGGAAGGTGATGACGTCTTCAGTAACCTGCTTTGTTCTGATGTGTCAACAGTTCCTTGTTGAATCACCAAGAATAATATTCCAGTTTGGAATTCCGAATAATTTCCAATAAATATCTTTGTCCAAGAATTCTGACGAGCGCTAGTAATTTCCAGGGAAAATACATTACTTTAAACTGAATTAAAATAAAAATTCAACTCAAACTGGTCAAAACAAAAACACCTTTGAGCTCCAAAGGTTAGAAGCAAGACTGGCCAAAATCACTATGATAACGTGAGATTTAAGTCTAACTACAACGCAAAACAGATCCCCGTATGGGGTCACGTGATCACTTCCTCCGAGCTGCGTAGAAACATTACATGCCGATTATCACGTGCGCTAGGTACGGATTTGATTCTACTGAACAAATCTTACCATAAGATTGAATAATAATTTTTTTTAAAAAAAGTTGTTTACTCCAAACTTGAAACTGGCTCTGAATCTAGGTCACCAATTAGCTACAATGTTTCTACTACTGCTTTATTTATCAGATCAAACAGAACTGAACTGAATTTTCTGGGAAAATGTTAAATCTATTGAATAAAATTTATCATTACAATAACATGTACTGAAATAAAATAAAACAATTTTTTTTTTAAAACTAACAAACAAGTAATTAAATTACATATACATAACACTTCCCCCATAAAGAAAAAGAAAGATTTATATAATAAAGCTTTCTTTTTACCATATATTAATTAGATGAGGTAAAAAAGTTGCATAAGAAGAACTCTTACGAATTATACAAAGTGTACATGAAAAAATATTTCTATACACGGGAAAGTGCATCTGCTATTATATTGTCTTTTCCTTTGATGCACATGATGTCAATATTATATTCCTGTAACAACAAACTCCACCTTAATAATCTTTGATTTTTGTTTTTCATCTTGTCGATGAAAGTAAGGGTGTTGTGATCACTAAACACAACAATCTGAGAAGGAGCTGAACTAAGGTAAACTTCAAAATGTGGTAATGCCAATATTAAAGCCAAACATTCCTTCTCGATTGTTGAATAATTTCTTTGGTGCTCATTTAATTTCTTAGAAAAATAGCACACTGGATGATCAACACCATTTCTATCTTCTTGAATCAATACTGTTCCAACCCCAACATCACTTGCATCAACAGATAGTTTAAATGATTGAAATTTGGAGCTGTAAGAACTGGTGCACTCTTAAGTATGGCCTTTAACTTATCAAAAGCCTCCTGACATGCTTCAGTGCAAAGAAATTTGTTTTTCTTGCTCAATAAATTTGTCAGGGGTTCAGCAATATTATAAAAATTGGAACAAAATTTCCGATAGTATCCAGCCATACCTAAAACTCGGATCAGTTGCGTTTTACTGACAGGCACAGGAAAATCAGAGATATCCTTGACCTTAACATCTATAGGTTTAACTTGTCCATGTCCCACGATATGTCCTAGAAATGTTATATAAGCATAGCAGAACTCACTTTTGGATAAATTGATTGTCAAACTTGCATCAGTGAGTCTGTCAAAGAATTTCCGAATTGTTGCTAGATGTTCTTTCCAGGTGTCGTAGATGATGACATCATCGATGGTAACATCACAATTATCTAGACCAGAGGTCATCATATTCATCAAACGTTGAAAGATACTTGGCGAACCCTCCATCTGCAGTCACGAATGCCGAAATTTCCTTTGCTCTTTCCGTTAGTGGAATTGGCCAAAATTCTTTCAGAAGGTCAAATTTGGTGACGTACGTGGCATTTCCAATTTTATCAATGCAGTCATCGATTCTTGGTAATGAAAATGAATCTGTTTTAGTCACACTGTTCACCTTCCTATAATCAGTGCACATGCGGAAAGTTTTATCTGGTTTCGGAACAAGTATAGATGTTGAACTCCAGTCACTTTTACTGGCTCTATGAAATCATTCTCCAGCAAATACTGAATTTCTTTTTTCAAGTATTCCTGTTTGAGAGGGTTCATCCTGTATGGGTGTTGTTTCACAGGTGTGGAATTTACAATTTCAACGTCATGAAAAATTTTGTTTGTCCTCGTAGGAACATCTGGAAATAAGTGCTCATATTCAAATAATAACGGTTTCGGTACATTCCGTTCTTGTTGTTGCAAATGTAAAAGTTTCTGGTCCAGATTATTCATAATTTCTGAATTCAGAAGATATATCACTTCAAAATCAGTAGAGTGCGACTGAGTTCCTTCACATAAATCCTCAGTGAGTGGGACAGGTACAACTAAATTAATTGTATGATTTACCTGGCTATCTCTTTCAATGTACTCCTTTAACATGTTTATGTAGCAAAGTTGTTTTTGTTTTCGCCTCCCAGGAGTATTTATGATGTAATTTAAATCATTTACTTTCTTTTCAACCGTGTACGGACCATAATACTTGGCCTGAAGGATTTTGTGGAATGGGCAAGAGAGCTAGAACTCTATCACCAGGCTGAAAACTCCTATCCCTTGAGTTTTATCATATCTTGATTTCATTCTGGACTGAGCAGAGCGCAGATTTACTCTTCCGACCTCACAAGCTTTTGACAACTTGTACTTAAAATCAGAAACATAATCAAGAAGATTGAGCTCAGTATCAATACCTTTTGAGTGATTCAAACAAGGAGTGAAAGTGACCTCATCAAAAGCCTGACCAATATATGTGTCAGTTAAAGGAATATTTTCCTTATCAAAATCATTCTCAAGAGCTTTCTTTGCCATAGCTATAGTAACTGCACAAGCTGGGTATAAATCAAGGAATTCTTTTTCAATAGGATCGACTTTCTGATCCAAAGAAGGCTTGTCAGTTACAAATGGATTAACCACAACTTCGTCTGTAGCTAGGTCGTTGTCCAGTAATAAATGAATGCCCTCAACGGGTAAAGTAGACACTATTCCGACTGTCACAGGTCCTGAAACTAAGTCTGATGACAAATTTACACAATGGAGAAGAACATTAACAAAGCCGCACTCTACTCCCTGAATGAGAACACTCTCATTAGAAGAAGACTTCTCAGAAAAATGCAAAGAACATGAATAGTTCATAATTCCCCATAATAAAATCAGACCGGGGTTTATTAGACCCAACAGATGTATTGCTTTCAATACATGACAGTGACCTTGACCTCTTAGAAATAAGAGCATCTGGGATAGGTCTATCTTGATTCTGATACCTATATTTCAATTTGAAGGAATCAGAAATGACGTGTCCTTTCTTCTTGCAGTAGGTACACGTAGAAGGAGACATGGATCTTTGATCAAGCTTATCAGAAGCTTGATTTTTAGAAGTTGTGCCAGATTGAGTTTTAGAAGGAGTCTTATTAGGCTGAAATACCTTTCTACCAGTAGACTGCTGAGTGAAAGATTTGCCTACAACAGGAACTTTGTGAGTTAAAGAATAGTTATCAGCAGCACGAGCAGCATTTTCCAAGGTTTCGATCTCATGCTCGTCAAGATACATTCTAATGTCGCTATGGACACAGTTCCTGAACTCTTCAAGTAATATGAGTTGTCCGAGACTTTCGTAATTTTTATTGGCCTTTCTAGAAGAGCACAATCTATCAAATTGTTGTGCTTTTTCCCATGCAAATTCGACATAGGTCTGGTCAGTTGGTTTTCTAGAATTCTTGAATTTTTGCAGATAAGCCTCGGGGACTAACTCATAACCCTTCAAAATACAGTCCTTAACCACATCATAGTCAGCACTCTGCTCTAGTGACAGTAAAATGTAAATATTACGAGCTTTATCAGTAAGTACACATTGCAATAATAGAATCCAGTACTCCTTAGCCACTTCAAATTTTCAGCAACTTTTTCAAAATAAGGGAAATATCTATCTACTTCTTCTTCCAGAAAAAGGGGTACTATCTTCATATTTCTTATTATATCAAAAAAGTAGGGGAGTGTTTTCCTTTTGCCAGCGCTTATTCTTTTAACCGAATTTCTCTTTGCATTTGCATATCTAATATTTCTTTCTCAAATTGCATTTGTCTTTCTTCCCTTCTTTATTTAAATTGTAACTGCATTACTTCCATTTCTTTTTCCCTTTGTATCTTTTCGATCTGAAACTGAACCTGTCTTATCTCTAATTCCAACTTTTTTAGCTGGACTTCCATTTTCAAAATTTCCAAACACACCTGGGTAAGATTCAAAAACATTCTCTACTTTTGATGATATTGTGAATGAAAGCCTGTTGTTTTCACTAAAGATTTCAAACAAAATATAAAATAGTACTTCGCATTTAAAAACTAGGGGAATTTAAATTTCAAAAAATAATTTTCTGAAATATTTTAGCTATAATTCATATATCCCTGACGAGCCCCCAATTTTCTCTTGTTACGTGTAGGCTCATAGAGTATCAGAGTGGAAGAGAAGGCAAAGGAACTCATTCAGATGGGCTTGGATGCAAAGCGGATGCTGAACCTGAGTGTTGAGAAGAAAGAATTAAGGACTTTCAAAAACTTAAAAACATGGTTGGACCTTCACCAAATCAGAAGAGGTGTACTATTACAAGGATAATGAAACCATGTCACTTGAGGAGAAGGCTTCAATACTGTATCAGCAAATGTACATGTCACTATAGGGGACCTAAAAAACGCTCTGAAGCAAATTCAGGCTGACTGACATATTCCACAGAATTTTTTTAAAATGTCTCTGAGTAGTGGCTATCAGAGGACGTGCCAGCTGAACAGATGAGCATAAAAAAAGACAATCTCCAAAACATAAATACGAAGGAGACACGTGCATTGATTTTCACTATTATTTTTAATTTAAGTATATCTAATCACATCACTAGATGGCGCTATAATGTATCAACACAACTGTTATAATCCTCTTTAAATAATAAATCCAGTACTTATTCACCAATAGATCCATACATTAAAGTTCATAATCAGTATTTACTATTACCTACAGGCAACAATGATACAAAATTCCTGCAGAGGCTCCGCGCACAGGGAAGGAGGAGGAAGGGAGGAGGTTCACATGTAATCTATGCATTATTGCATACCATTCAGATCGTGACTACGTGCTCCAGCGTTTCGACTGTCATAGGTTAATACCATTTCCTACTAACTTTATCGACCGCTCCGGTGGCCTAGTGGTTAGAGCGTCGCCTCGGATGCGGGAGGTCGCGGGTTCGAGCCCCGGCCGAGTCATACCAAAGACTTTTTAAAAAATGGTACTAACAGCTGCCTCGCTTGGCGCTCAGCATTAAGAAGTTAGTGTTCGGACTGGTCGGCTTGGTGTCAGGGTAAGGTGACTGGGTGGGACATCATGCTACATGTCTGCGGCATGATGCCCCAGTGGTAGACATCACTATAAACTGCAGACATCGTAGCGATATGACTGAAAAATTGTTAAAGTTCGTTAAAAAATCTAAATCACACACACACACACACACACACACACACACACACTAGCTTTATCGAGAAGTATCGTACACATACTATACACACATAAAAGAAGGTCGTTTCTCATTAACCTCAGTCGAATCGGCATACTTCTTATACTTGGAATATTGATGGTAGGTCGCCTAAGTTGAGGTTCAGAAAACCTAATCGTTACTTTGCCTTGCTTAATGTTTCTTTAGCATGCTGCATCCTAAGTAATTCAGTATTAATCTGTAACTATATGAAATAATGATCATTTATGTTATTATCGTGTGCATATACCATTCAATCCGTTATTGTTTCAGGCCTTGTCATGTAAAATTAAAAATCACGGATTGATGCATATTAAATCAATGGTACACATAGAGTAAGTAATACACCAAAACATGCTTGCTCTAATAAAGTATTCTATCATGTTTATGGAATTGTAACAGTTTTGTTTCTTATTATATTCGGTACACCTTAAGAACACTTTGTGCCTGTATTCATTTTTGCATGGTCCTTAAATCAAAATATACTTATGATTGTTATTTTGATTTTTGCAAGAATTTTTAAAAGTTGCGTGATTGATTCGGCAAGCTTTGAGCATCTTTATTAAACTAATGGACACTCCTCATATTTCAGCGATAAAAACAAGTTTAAGTTTCTATACCAACGATAAATTCGACAAATTGCCTCAGATATCATCTATGAAAACTGAAATAAATTCCTCTGAATAGTTCACACAGGGTTCGCCAAAAGTTTTCTATAAATATTCTTCTATAACCAGGTCTGATCCAACTGGCATGATACGAGCGATTTTTATTTATGTCACCTGCCACTTACACTTAGTGCTGACTAAGTGCTGACGTATTAATTCTTTTAAACTCTTTTTGTCGGTTATTCATAAATAATTCAATCGTTTCGTGATTAATTATGTAAATTAACAATCGTACTCATCACTTGTGCTCCAGGAAATGTTTCCCACCACAAAACGTATATAACTCTTCCTTTTGTAATATCTCTGTTGAAAGGAACACATAGTACTATTATAAGACTATATCTGGCAACTCTCAGAAGCATTATTGTTTCGTGTTGACCGCTGAGCAGAAGAAAAAGAAGTAGACAAATATTGTCTTCCTGGGCCTCGACCTGACTGATTGAACACTAGTACTTTTCTCAAAGGTCAAACTTAGCGACCATCAGCTGTTCACGCCTGAAACTTGTGAGTGTCTTGTCACGTCGTTTGTTTAAAAAACTAGTGTTTTATTATGAGACACATTAACACCTACTTTATATATTTTAGGCTCTAGTACCTTGTTCCAATTTTAAATTTTGTAGGGGATGTGCACTTGTTGCTAACTCATTTAGACCTCCTTAATGTTGAAGATTATGTCAAATAAAATACATGAAAATTAATGTAGTGTTAATTTACAAAACTTTTGAAATCATCTCTTCTTTAATATTGCACGTCAAAAGTAGCACTCTAATTCATGAGCTCATCAATTTGCTTGAGTGACACATAACTTGGATCCCGTCGAACACAAATACAACGGTGCAATTTTTACAATTTAATAAATATTTTGTATAAATAGCTTTTATATGTGTATGTGTACACCTTTTAGGATAATTAGTGATTAAAAAAGTGTACATTAAGCACAAGCCTTGGCATGCGATGTCAGTATGATTGAACATGCGGTCGTGAGAACTGTAAAACATATTTTGGAAACTTAATTAGCTACGTTTTTGAAATATTATCACTCATGCCTTTTAGGTGACAGGGACATTACATTGCAGGTGTTGATTTATATATTTTTATAATTAAGGCGACCCGTTAACACTCTTTTTTTTTAAACATGTGTTTGGTAGGTACATAATTATGTTCTGAGTATATGAGAAACACACACACACACACACACACACACACACACACACACACATACACACGCCATCAAGTAGACATATTTGCTCAAAAACACTTTGTACATAGAACTAGATACACCGTACATACAATTAGATACTCATACCGTACATACAATTGCATACACACACCGTACATACAATTACATACAAACACCGTACATACAATTACATACACACACCTTACCGACAATAAAATACGCACACCGTACATACAGTTACATACAGGGGTTCAAATGTTTTAAGGACGGTCGTTACTTTTATCACCAAAATAAAAAGTGACATAATGAAAAATTCGCTAAAACAGGACAACGTCTCTTATCAAGGAATGTAGAAAATATTACATTAATCTTAATTTCTGACAATAAAGACACCAGACCCATCTGCGAGCATTTTAAAGCCATTCACGCACAGAACTCTTTCTTTATCCCTCATAAAATTACTGTAAATAAGAAACTGTACATAAAGAAAATGGAGTTTAAAATAAGATGAATGAATGTTTGGTATCCATCCGCATTCTGCTGGATGACAAGAGTTATTTCCACTTCCCTTGGACTTTCCTCTTCGACTGATTTTGCAGCAGAACAATCTGCTTCTGCTATTGAATTTTTATTCCTGGATTTTTTTTCATGAAGATAATAACATTATTTTCAGTCGTGATACGAGAAAAGCTTATTAGCCAAATGTAATTAGTGCTAAAATATTAAAGCTTTCTGCACATGTTAAAGCTAACTCTCTGACCAGTCTCCTCAAAAAGTTCGGATGCCTTGAAGCATCCTATTCATGCATATTCCTATTCATCAAGGCGGACACAAAAGCAACTGAGAAATACATGTCTACTACCTATTTCGCTATCTCAATAAAAATAATCGTCTATATCGATCTCATTCGGAATTTAGACAAACGCACTCCTGCCAAACCAACCAGACTAAACCAATAAACGATGAGCATTAATTATTAACGCAGGTAAACTCACTGCGTAAAATTCGTATATATCGTTGATACGATACTTTTTTGAACAAATTAGCACTCTATTGCTAACTATTAGAGACTCTTTATTCAAGTCGTACCTAGCAAACTAGGCTCATTGCATGATTGAGGAGGCTCCATTTTAGGACCTTTTGATCTTTGTAAACGATCTACGGCCATTTCTTCAATACTCAAATTCTGACATATTCGCTGATGATACAACTATAAACCCTTCGAGCAGTTTTACATCTGTTGTTGATGATACAACTATCTACAATTCGAGCAGCTCCACATCCGTTGTCGATTACACAACCATCTACCATTCCAGTAGTTCTACAGCTGTTGTTGATCACACAAATTTCTAACCATTCGACATGTTCATCATCCGTTGTCGAAAACACAACTATCTACCACTCGAGCAGTCCTACATGCGTTGTGGATAACAGAACTATCTACTACCATTCGAGCATTTCTACATCCATTGGCGATAAGAGAGCTATCTTACCATTCGAGCATACACATCTATTGTCGATGTCACAACTATCACCATTCGAGCAGCTATACATCCGTTATCGATGAAACAACTATCACTATTCGAGCAGCTCAACGTCAGCTGTCGATTATCAGCTTCAGGTGGATACTCAGCCTCTTCAAAAGTGGTGTACGCAAATTAGAATACACGTAAATCGATTAAACAACATCTTTTATGATTATCGCCGCCACACAGAAACTGTTGACAACTCCTGCACTGAAACTTATGCTCAGTGACCTTGAACTTGCCTCTGTGTACTCTTAAAAACTGCCAAGTATCTTTATTTATAACTATATTCTACAAATATTAGATTATGTGTGCATCATATGGGGAACCTGCAATACCGCGCAAACTGTAAAGATTGTAAAATTATAAGTAAGTGCTAGTTCTGAAAATTGACATTGTCACACCATCGTCTGAAATGTTTTGGATAATAAATTAGTTTCCGTTTTGTCAACGTGCTGCATTGCAGGGAAGGTACCTGCCTATCAATCTTACCTGACCAAAAGGCCAGCAATATCTTTTTATTTGTTCCCCCTATATGGCTTAATCTCTTGCTGCATCGAGTCCAAAATTATGGAATACTTTTGCTATTGAAATTAGAAATTGAACTTCTTATTGTAAATTCAAATCCTTGTATAATGACTACCTTTAGGTCCACGTCAGCTGATATATCCAGACTTATATTTCGATTTTATTGTTTGCACATATTTTCCTCTTTTTATTGTCTTAAATTAATGATATATTCCCCTATTATTTTTCATTTATTCTTAACCCATTTTTAAGTAGGATTACAAGTTTTAACAGATGTGTGCATATATAGAGATGTTGTTTGTATACATGCATGAAGATCACATGGAAGACTAATTTTAATGCTAAATATGTATTTTCTTAAAATAAAGGTATTATTATTATTATTATTATTATTATTATTATTATTATTATTTGGATAATGGGCACACAGTAACGGTGCAAATTAAATGGAACATCACATACATATAAAGTCCTGAGAAACTCCATTTCACCATTATTCACTAAGCAGACAAGTGCAAGTGTAACTGCTCTTTAAAAGAATATAAATTTGCCTTACAGCCATTATGCGTGTATGTTAAACAGTTTCTACAATGAATAAAATGACGTGTTGGTATATTCATTGCTTAAACATTTTGCAAAATGTTAACCTTCGGTCAAGACATTTCAGCACAACTAATAGCGTGTACCTAGCACAGTCTTTAGTTATTTTATTTGCTAGAGGTATAATAAAATGGCAACCATACAGTAAATACGTAACATCTCACAGGCACGAAAAGATACCATGAGGAGTTAAATGCCTGAGTAAAACACATCATTGCGTCACGTACACACCAAGCAACATTAAACGTAACAAGCTTTAAAGATATTGGTGTGAAAGTTAATCAATGCCAAAGCTAAGTCCAGATATATTGATTGTACCAAGTAGTTTCTTCGTGCAGTCTCATATAAAGGCAACAAGAAGATACTATCACCAGTGGAAAACAATTTGGGTAGAATGCTTGTTAAAGACTTGGCTTTATTTTATAGTAGCGACGATCGTTTCAAATTGATGGACTACAACATTTTCATGACATACTAAGAGTTGTGGTTACATGTTTAAGTTAGGACCTAACACGGCTTTATTAAATTAAGAATGTTACAGTCTGGAACGGGAAATGCACAAAATGCTATTAAAACAGCTATTCAGTTTTTCAGTATTTTGTTTCGTACAAGTTTTGAATATCGTTAGATTTCAAAAGACTAACATATATATATATATATTATTGTCTATTGTACCCGTGACCTCTTCCACAGGATTTCAGATGTAATATATCATTTTGAAAACGCTTCTCAGACCATAAAATGAGGAAATCAGGATTATGAAGTTGAAAACATTTGTTTCTAATTAGATAGAGGATATTTTCTTTTCCTACGTTAATACCGGATATAATTCATTGGTCTTTTTCAAAGGAAAACAAAATCAACAAGACAATCATGCGCAAATAAAATCGTCATCTTTTTACGGCCAGCACATTTACATTTAAATCTTTTTTTATTTTGCTCATTAGTCATTTACCTATGATTACTTTAAAAATAATTAAATATTCTGAGGAGGTAGGAATTTACATAGCCATTTTAGGAGGGTAATTTTTAACAACCTCCAGATGTGATCAATATGTGACTTTCAGCTGTGGTGTTAATAATTGTAGACATCAAGGTGTTGTTTTTCGTGAGCATTTTTTAGATACTGGGCGTGACCGTAGTAATCTATACTTTGGACAGAAAGACACTCAGAACAAGTGAATATACGCTAACGTTTAAGGCAATATTCTCATAAAAATATTATTGCTGGTGGGAAACGCGTGTAATTTCTGTCGTAGCTCAAATCTTGAATAATTTTGGCCATTAGACATGCCATGCAGCTAATGCAAGGAGCACAGGAAGTCTGTCACCAAGGTTAAGATATGGTTATCTAGGTTGACATTCCACTCCGGAAAGCATCGTATCCTCTTTATTTACCATCAGTGTTACAAATTAAATTTAGTTATATGCGTATCTTTAAGATTTTACACATCTTGAGTAAAACAAAAACAATGAAACAAACTATTGTGAGATTATCCTAATTTACACCATACTATCTAAAGGTTTTAACTTCTCTTTAAACCTGAATAGTACGTAACGCTACAGAGATCTTTCTGAACATAATTTCCTTAAGTATGAAATATATCCGTAAAGCACGCAAGATTATGAAATACTTTGTTGCAATTAGTGCCCTAATTTGATGTCTTAATTTGACCCAAAAAAGTTTGGAAAACAATGTTCAGTGTAAACAATGGTGTCTTTCAGAGATTAAAAGTATGTTCTTTTATATTTATGTCGTGCTCGGCTGTTCGCCGTCATAACTATCTAGCTCTTCAGAAATTAGAAAATAAGCATTTACGCATAGTGAAAGTTTGCATATACACGTTAACATCGTTTTGCTCGACGTTCAAGTTTAGATGAACGTGTTATCAAAATAAACATCGTAGTGAACGTTTGCATATACGCGTTAACATCGCTTTGCAGTTCGTTCAAATTTGGATGTACGTGTTATGAAAATAAACATCGTAGTGAAAGTTTGTATATACGTGTTATGAAAAAGGCTTACTCTGTCCAGCTAGTAATATGTGGAAAACTTAAAGTGTAAAATATGGGTTTAACATAATACATACCATCAAATCTATGATTTACTTGTAAAAGCTGACAGCCACACACACACACACACACACACACACGCGCGCACGCACGCACACACACAGAGAGCAATTTATTTAAGAAGCTCTTTCTTGCTTGCAGGTAATTGAAATAATTCCGTACTGAGTCGACATCAAAGTATATCTCATGGGCTGGAATTCATTTCAGTTAAACAGATTTGGTTTCACAGTAGGCGATCATTCTCATGCAAAAGAATATGGTTGAGTTTCGAAATCGGAACGGGTAATACTCAAAAGAGTGTGTGTGTGTGTGTGTGTGTGTGTGTGTGTGTGTGTGTGAAAGAGAGAGAGAGAGAGAGAGAGAGAGAGAGAGAGAGAGAGATAACGACGACAGATAGTAATTTCATCAGGTGATATTTTGTTTTATGATCATTTGATTAGTTATTTTTACTTTGCATTCATCTCATGGTCACGAAATAGTTACTCAGTTAAAACATTTCCGCGTCTTGAAAAACTTTAAATGGCCCCAAAAATGAATTAATAAATACATCGTTAAACATGAATTATTTTACTAAATTTATGTTTCAGTCGAGCAAATTAATGGCTGGTTGAGAGTAAAGAGTGCGACAAGACTAATGTATGTGGTTTATTTAATATGTTCTTCTACTTTTTCACATACACATGTTTACGAAAATTGGTATGAGGGAAATCATGACGATTAAGTACAAATATTTCAATATAACGCGCTCAATGAACGCAATGCAACATTTGGATCACAATATAAAAATATTGTCATTGACATTCTTATCATTAAACGTACATATATTTACATTTTTGGTCCAGTCAAAATTGCCATAAAACTCATTCATCCGGCCGTAACAACATACCTAATTCGTGGGGTTGGTTGGGCTTACAAGATGTTTCAGCAGACAGACCCATACACAAACAGACTGAATGATGGGGAAAAAAACGACTAATCATTCATTTATACACTATAAACTATTTGAAGTATAACAGATGGGCAGATATATTACATTCATACGTGCATAAACACATACATTCTTATGTTATACTACATTAAATAAATTTTATTTGTGCCGTATATGTTTACTTACATTGTCGAATGTTCATAGAAAAAGGCTTGTTTTAAAAATGAGATACAGATTCATGTTAATTAAATCGAAACAGGAAATATAATCCTAACGGCGATGCCACTGCAGTTTTAATGAAATTGAGGCAGGAATATAATTCTAACGCTAAGGTCTATTGACAGTCATTGTAATTGTAATGAAATTGAGGCAGGAAATATAATTCTAAAACTGAGGTCTGATGACAATTACTGTAACTAGGCAGGAAATATTGTAACGCTGAGGTCTTATGACAATCACTACATATGTAATGAAATTGAGGCACGAAATATAGTTCTAACGCTGAGGTCTAATGGCAATCACTGTAATTTTAATGAAACTGAGGCATGAAATATAATTTTAATGCTCATATCTAATGACAATCACGTTATTGTAGTGAAATTGAGGCAGGACATATAATTCTAACGCTAAGTTCTGATGACAAACACTTTAATTGTATTAATTACACGTTAGGTCTATTGTGTATTCATTAACGTCACTTTAATGTTTCTAGCTATGATGTAATAATGAAACTAACTGAATACAATCTCTTTAAAATATGCAAAAAGATGTAAATATGTCGTACATACGTATGAGCGTACATGCGTACGTACGGACACACGTGTGTCAATATGCAGAAACTCATGTTGATACTGTCATATGTATGCAGGCATTAATATCAACCAAGCCACCAACTATTAATGTCTCTTTTAAATTTACATTTTCAATTTCCTTTCATGCAGAAAAGTATTTGCGCTATTTTGTTATTAAACAATTCAGTTTAAACTCAGCACATTACCACTTCATGTTTACAGATAAACGTATACATTGTTTTTAATATCCCTCTTAAATAATTCTGACAGAAAAGCATGTGTGCTATTTTGTTATTAAACAATTCAGTTTAACCTCAGCACATTACCACTTCATGTTTACATATAAACGTATACATTGTTTTTAATATCCCTCTTAAATAATTCTGAAGCTTTTTATCTACAATAAATTTTCCTTTATTTTCAGTGAGACTTGGGCAACAAAATTATTTTGAACGACATTTTAGTATTTTTATTTGTTTGGATGTGTGAAGTGTATCATTTCACCTACACCAGTTTTATAAAATATATGATTTAAATTCTCTGATATTTAAATAGCATGTATTTGTTTTTCATCTGTGTAACTCCTTACGTGAAACACTATTTTTTAAGGCCTGTTTACAAGACATCACCCCTCATCTATTGTTAGCTACACCACGTGGTTTTTTCATCTGCACCTGTCGAAATGACCATTCACCCCAACAAAGCAACTAGTGTCATGTTTACCGTATATCACCACTTCCGTCCATGCCGACAAGTCTAATGTTGACAATGGATGATGGCCATTTTTAGCTACCTCAATGCCTGATGATGCTCATTTTAGCATGCAAACACCCAATGAAATAAACTGTAACACCGTATATGTACAGATGATAATTTAATACAAATTCATAATAAATAGGACTGTGATATTTATAACTAAACTATTGAATTTCGAAATATGTCAATTCATTAAATAAATCACATTCAAAGTATCAAACCACAAGCAATATTGCCGAGATAGTGTGATCTATTCTGACTCCATATCAATATGCTATCAAAGCAGCTGTTGCCACCATCCTAAATGCTAATAGGTACACTATCAACTAATCACTGCATATTTAACAATGGTAAAGATGTCTTAATTTATGAAACAAACCACATTCAAAACATCAAGCGGCCTGTGCTCTAACTCCAAATCGATATTTCATCACCTATCTAGACCATTCCCAAATGTTCTGAGAAACACTACAAACTGATAATTGCGTATGTAGGAATTCAAGAAATAAGGTGCATTCAAACATAATACGATCTGGATGTCATGCAATGTTCTCTTCTAACTCCATATGTTTCTTATTAACATTGTTCTATGTTATAAAATCGACAATACCAATTTATGGAACAAATTATTCTGAGATCTAATGGCAGACTAAAAGTCTATCATTTTGTAGTGTTGTTTTTTTCTTGTGATTATTTTTATTTTCTGTTGCTAATTTCAGAATGCTGAACTGTGGTGGCACTTTGGTGACCAACGGATCAGACAGCATAACATCGTGATGCCACCGCCATCCTGACGAACAATGTAGACACTGGAGATAAACGCATCAGATTGGGCATGACTGTCTTTAGTAGCAATATATCATAGGACGTTCCGTGAACATGAGACAAGGACATATTAAAATGAAGGCCTGATTTCGCGCTATCCCATTTCCGGAACGGCACGAATGCAATAATGGGGATTAAAGTGATGTGTGCCCTGTTTCAGAATTACGGTTGGATTACGCATTAGATCAGTATCGTGATTACAGACAAACCCAAAGCAACCATGGAGGAGGCACAGAAAGCACATCAGGTGGTGTCATTGATCGCCTTGGATATCACCATGTTTAGTGACTATAAGGAATTGTCGAACATTGCCGATGTGGTGTTCCGGATGAGTCAATTGGAAAGTTTCGATAAACTACAAGGGACTAGCCAAATCCATCTGCCGTAAGTAAATATTTTTGCACATCTTATTTATATGCATGATGAAGGTGACCAATGAACCTCCACGATAATTAATGATCCAACAAAAATAACATTATTTCATCTAACTTTCGCTCAGTCTTTCTTGATGTCATCCGTGATTCTTCAGTTTTGATTACCTGGTTTTGAATTCGTCCTATTCCAGAGTAATCATAGAGAGTCAATATGCCATATTATAACAGGTATGTTTGCGGCTTTAAAGTGTGTTATTCAAGATCACCAATTCCGTCTTGATTTTAGATGCATTTGTATGAAATTTAACACCTACAGTAGAGGTCTCGTTCACCATAATATTCTGCCGCCCCTTTTTTAAATTGAAGATGAATTTGGTATCACTGCAGTTACTTTTGAATATAGCAGTGTGGAGAAAAGTGAAGAATCGCTCGTAAGTTGGCCGGTAACCTTAAGTTGATGCAAATTATGTCCAGAGGCCGCAGCATTGAGAACGTGACTAACTCTCTAAGTGTAAACAGAATTCGTCAAGTGGCGTGTGTGTGTGTGTGTGTGTGTGTGTGTGTGTGTGTGTGTGATTTGGCTTTTTAACGTAGCTTTAACAATTTTTCAGTCATATCGCTACGATGTCTGCATTGTGGCAGTTTATGGGTTGTTTTCACAGACGTCACGATTGTGTATCCAAATACCCATAATGCAGCCGTAAGCACCTTGAGCCGCCATTTTGAGTCCATAACAAAATTTTGTCAACATTAGTCATCACGTATATTCAAGATAAAAATCTGATTTAATTGTCGCTAAATATATTTACTTAATCAAAATGATATATAGATTATACTTGAAATTATGTGCCCTATAGCACGAAAGTAAATATAAAGCTGAAAGTTCCTTGGCTTATATCGAAAGAGAGAATAGTGAAGTTGAACCGTAATCATGTACATTACTGTTACATAGAAATTTAGATATTTTAACAAACATACATTATTGACATTTTTTTTTTTAAAATTATTTTGTATGATATCCCTAACATTGTCATTTTCAAAGAATATTTCCGGACAATGATCTTCAGGATACAATATCAGCTAGGGAATTAAAATTTCACAGCATGTGTATTACGCCAGAAGGTTTATGTACAAATACTTTTCGCGAAAATAAGTGCTTTTGCCAAAGACGGCTGACAAACTAATATTAATTAGTACAGTCGAATGATATCGAGAACTGTTCAAAGAAGTTTATCTTCAGTGCATTAAAATGAAACATGTGCTTAACGGAATATGACTTTGTGCCAAATGTCAAAACGTGTATTCTTGATTTGCTTTTAGAAATATGAAATTATATATTAACAATTGGATTTTTAACTTGAACGATAACCAAATGATTGATTCTGCCCATGAAAATTGAAAATCTTTACATGTTTGTACTTGTTTTTGTGTCCATTTGTTTATGCGTCGGTTTATTGATTGATCTATTTGTTTATGAAAGAATAACAAATGTGATGTGTTAGGATATTCTAACGCACAAAGTGAGACGTGCCTTTATAATTATGTGGGAAGAACAATGTTGTTAAGTGCCGGCTTGCGTGGCTAGGGACTCAAAATGGAGGATTTGGAAGTACACACGTTTTGTGACGTCACGTGAAAACAACGGATAAAATCTAGCACTGGGGCATCATGGGTAGTGAATGGGGATACTTTAGGGCCTGTGGGACTTCTATGTTAAAAGTGGGTGCTTATTCTATAGAGTCTATGGGAATTTAACATGGGTTGGATACTCTAGGGTCAATGGGAATTTAACAGAGGGAATGTATAGCGACAATGGATTAGGACTGTCTACGATCAATAGGAATTGGAGAGGGGTGACGTCGTTGTACTGGACACTGGGGAAACAATAGCAACACTGTTGCACGCGGCTGACTCAGTCGGTCGGTTACTAAGTAACAGTGTTGCAAGTGGCTGACCTGAATACGCGCTTCTCTAGTTAAGGACAAACACAACATAGACATACTCATACATATACAAACCCGAGATTTATATATAAAGCATTACCTAGACCTGAAATTATGTTGGCGGTGTTCATAACTATGTATAATTGTAATGATGCTATGAATAGCTATAATCAAGGAAAAGACAAACGCCAAATGGATTTGACTAAAAGTAACGCTTAAATTACGAAATTGTTCCAGAATTTAAGAGAGACTAAACATATTCCTGGATATCAGGTTACATTAGTTTAGACTAAAATAGTTAAACCTAGTAACTATTTATAGCCTCAATTTTTATGACGATCTTGTTTAAAAACCCTAGTATCTATTTATAATTACAACCTGTGGAAATTTCTATGGAAAAACCCATCTATATTTATAGTCTCAAAATTTCTAGCTTCAATGACGTCACTGTACTGGACACTAGGGGAATAGTGGTAACAGTGTTGCAAGTGGCTGACCTGAACACGCGCTACTGTAGGTGGTAGGAAGATGATTTGAATTTGATAGGGATAAAGGGAGTTTTATCGGGACAAACAAAGACCAATACACACACACGTGCGCGCACGCACACAAACACAAACAAAATTACAACTTTCACAAATATTAGTGCGGGGACAAGAGTTTTTGTTATAAAAAAGACACACAAATACACACACGTACGCGCACGCACACGCACGCAAACAAAATTATACACACAAACACACTCACACACGTACGTGCACGTACACAAACACAAACAAAAATACACACACACTTTCACAAATAGTCTTTAGCGCAGGGACAAGGATATTTGTTATGGAAAAAAGACAAACACACACACACGTACGCGCACGCACACCAACACAAACAAAAATAAACACACTTTCACAAATATTCTTTAGTGCAGGGACAAGGGTTTTGTTACGGAGAAAAACACACAAACACACACAAACACACACACGTACGCGCACGCACACAAACACATACAAAAATACACACACACAAACACACACACGCACGCGCACGCACACAAACACAAACAAAAATACACACACAAACACACACGCACGTACGTGCACGCACACAAATACAGACAAATTCTGGCAATAGAATAGTATATCATTTCTAGATTTTGGGGGTATCCCTGAAAAGGGCTGTTTTGTTTGGGGTTGTGGCAGTCTCTCATCCTCTACGATTGTGTCACAGTCTGGCTGCAGGCTTTCCCACAGGATAGGGCCTGCTTCATCGGAAGGAGAAGGAGAACTCTTTAGTGTCCACACGGCAGTCGACAAAGCCTCTCCCTGGCTCCTGCTGTTGTTGTTCTTTAAAGACCTCTTCTATCAGGTCTTGTGCCCCTTTCAACATCCTGACATTTTCTATCTCTTCAGGCTTTGGCATCCGGTTTTGCCTGACACTATGTTAATGGACGTGTGCTTCGTTCAGCTTTGCTAGTTTGGAAGACATCTTTACAGGTTGACGCATTAACAATGAATGGTCATACTGGAGGCCGTCCCCATTTATATGTCTCAAGCGGGGAAGCGATAGAAAACATTCCTACGGATTTTGGTAGGAACGCTAAAGCTCATCTTATGGTGAGGGATAGAGAGAAGTCAAAGAGCATATATAGTGATAAAAAAATTTTAAAACAAACCACCAACAATAATTTTTGACAACATTTTTATTCAACCAACAAACCATCAACACATAATATAAATCAACACATTTTTTTTCAAATAACCAATTTTTGACAAGGATGGCAACGTTGTCAAGTCAACTTAGACTTCCGCTGATGGAGGCCATTTGGCCATTGATGTACACTACGTTTCCTAGATAAAGACAAGAGATATCCATAATGGTCACAAAACCATCTATCTACTTTTTCATCGTTTCTAGAAGAGTCATGATCAAAATATGTCACTAAATGTTCTAAAGGATATCCAAGGCTGCGTTGATGAAGAAAATACACACAATATTGTCCACACACCATGGAATCTGTGCCTTGTAGTTTCACATTATTGAATCGTGTCGTCTGGCATTTCTTCTCATAAAGTCGATGATGTCGTCTTCCAAAGGCGGTAAACCATACGAATCAAAATACTCCACGCAGGCATCGTGGGGAAAGTAGACGGCTAACCAGTGGGTTCCTGGGAGATGACTGTCGTCCGTGTTGATGACATAAGCTTGATGGTTCTGAGGTTTGCGATGAGGAAGTTCATCTTTAGCGCACACGACCGGATTCTAAGAAGCAATGTACGAACTGTTTTTCTAAAGGTAATAAAGTTCCCAGGTATTCATTTATTTTTCTTGTTTCACAGGTAATGATAAGTCATCAATTCAATCCTGACTTTTTGCTTGAAAATCTCTGAAAAGTAATCGTCCCTTTGCTTTGTCTCCGTACTCTGTACCAAGAGAGTTTCGATGCGATGGATCTCTAGAGTAATCAATGGAGGGGAGGAATGATCACGCAAGTCTTTATACCACTGATGCAACACTGCTTCTTCCGAGATGAGACCCCAAACGTCATCCAGATACTCGTCCAATTTTTCTTCTTGACTAATCATTAGACATTGATCGTGTTGAATTTGACTTGGATGATCGTATTGACATCCATAGCAATCTATCTTGGTCAACCCTGTAATTGTTTCTGCCAGGTGTTCGGCAAAACAGGACACTAAATGTTGTTCTTGTTCTGGCCATCTGAACATTACCATCACCTCTTCATCTTTGTCTTTTTTAGTGGGTGGTAATGCTTCCAATATATCTTCCCATTCCATTTCCAAAGAGACTCCACTGTTCAAAGAGTCTTCCATAACTTCTAATAGTCTAGAATAACTTCTCTCAAACTGTTGATTTCTAGAGTATTGTCGAATTCGGCATACAAGATGACGTTCACCGTCTAGGTTAGAGGGTCTGCAAACTAAAGTTCCTCATTCAGTTGGCCAGATTTTATAGGGTGGAAATGTCCCTTGTCGCTGCCTTGGTTTGGAGTGAAATCAAAGCCCACAAAGCGTAGCCTGCTGCATAATCGTCGTACGAAATGCCGTGGCTGCTGTTGGTCCCTAACTGTTCCGTGGCTTCGTACAGGGACAAATACCATCTCAAGTAATTCTTCTCGGCAAACTTAGGTTCGAAGGGTCTGGTACACAAGGTTTTGCCATCGCGGCTGACTGCGATCTTGGATACTCTGTAGTGCTTAAACTGGAAAGGATTGGCAGTGACGGCTCCGTTGGGAGCTTCGTTGCTGACGATACCGATGATTAAACGTTTGGGCAACTGTCCTTGGAACAGATGATCTTCGATCTTGGATCGGAATCCTGCAACAATGGTGAAAGTTTTCACTTCCATACGTCGTATCGGATACATAACGGTCGTTCTGTTCAAAGTGTGAATGATATCGTTTCCCAATTTAGGTAACACTTCCACGTGTCGCACGTCTGGCTTCTTGGATGATGGTTTTGTACTCGTTGGCATGGGCCATTAAATGGAAAATGGTACTGCTGAAATTCAGTCTCAAGCGCATATCCACTCCGTTTAGCAAATACTTTTCTTGCAACCACATGTCCAATTGCAAACGATCCATCAGTTCTAAACTAAGTCCTTGTAGGATTTTCTTTCGACGGTCGTTAAAGCCCACATTGTGAGGATCGTCAGTTGCTGTTAGTACTGTGTCGCTAAACTTGTCCTCACCTGCTGTTTCAGGATTCCATGCGACGCAAGCATCCAGATGGGTGTTCTTGGCATCTTTTCCGTATGTCAACAGATTTTCCAGGTTAGCTCGGTAAGGGTAAGTATCAATGCTGCTGCTGACTAGTTTGTTATTCATGTACAAATCCACTTTACTGAACAAGGAATGCATCAAATTGTTAACGGGAGCTACTCTAGCATCGGCTCCTGGAGAGGTGTCGTCCATTTTGATCACTTTGACTTTCAGGTACAAGTAACCGCTATTCAGATCGATGTAATCTTCTGGCTGTCCTTTGATTTCAAATTCGAAGGGGGCTGAGGCCGTCAAAGAGAAGATGGGATGAAAAGTCCAGTACATTTATAGGAGTTTCTAGTCGGCCCAAAATGTCTTTTCCAGTTTGAAGCAAGACATTTTTGCCTGCTCTCATAAAGGGATCTTTGGGGTTTTGTTTGTCGATGATGACATTTTGGAGAAATTCTTTGCCTTGCGTCAAAGCGGCATCTTTCAAGGCGTACAATCCTCGTGTTACCATCGGTTCCAAACAGGGGCCACCGAACAAAACGCCGATTTCACCATATCTGCTAATCCATGTCCTCGCTGTCGAGCGATTCCTCGGTACACAGGATACATGACTTACAAGTCGTTAGAGAATCGTTTTCGAAAATGGAGTTTCACCGTAACTTTCCCTTTGGAGAATGGAATAGTTTGTCCCAGATCTCTTTTATACCATGTTTACACTGTCGAAATACTGATGGGCGAATAGTGAGGATGTGCAAATTTGAGGTGAACGCGATAGGTGTTTCCACCCTCCTCGTCATTGGTCGTGGCAGAATCCGCTTTGAAAGGAATAACTCGCAATAACGGTGTGGATGTGTGTCCCACTACGTTGTACTCTACCACATCATAGTACACAGAGATCAAATTTAATCCTTGGTTCAGTTCTACAGGGGAACGAAAAAACTTCGCAAAATTCAAGTTGTTGGTGACGGGTGGTATGAGTGAACCCTTGACCATCCTGATATCTCCACCCGGAATGTCAAACAATTCAGAACAAAATGTAATGGACAATGTTTTGGCATCCGAAAATTTCATTAGTAGGCGACGAGCCACTTTAAGGTACTCGATGGTGACACTTCGTTTCGTTTTGTCCAAGGCTTTGCCAAACAGCGCATTGAATTTGGCAGGAATTGTGTCCACCAGATGTTGACCGCTAAAATAATAGCCTGCAGGAATTTTCAACATATAGACGTACCGTGGAGTATCGGGGGACACTGGTCGTTTCATAGAGACATCTACAGTTTCGTTTTCATTCAAGTATTGTTGCACTTGGTTGTTCAGAACCTCGACCTCAAAAGTGTTTTGATTTTTAGTAATGTTTTTGATTTGTGTAGGGTGAATCATTTCGACCAAAGCCATTCCCAATGGGCTTCGTGGTCCAGTTGGATGTCCTGAGGTAATTTGGCCGTGAAACAGCACAAAGTATTGTGGGGAAACACATCCACGAAACTATTACTGTGTAAAGTTAAGTAAAATTGGTTATTCATAATTCCAGAGTTCTGCTGTCCGAGGGGTCACTGGAGGTCAGAGGAGTGTCTAAAAGAGGACTGTTGTTGTTTTGGTGGAGATTGTTAGGAGGGTGACTGATATTGGTCGCAAGACTCCCGTTGTTACAGTTAGAGTATTTCAATGAAGGATTAAGGGGAAGGTAACCGATGCAACTGTTCAGTAAAATGGTCCACAATTGTTTGTCTCCTTGTTGCAAACTCAAATTGGTAATGGCAGCACCGATGACAGAATACACCACAAAGATCTGGCAGAAAGAGAACATTTTTGTTTTAGGCACACGTTCTCCACACATCACCCACAGGGTTTACTCTTGTAGATCTTGCAGAGAAGAACTCGGAGAAGGATTGGTCACTGTGGTGGATGAGGCTACGCTGAAGGGCATGATGGTCATTTCTTTTTATAGTCGATGACTTGCAAAGCGTTGATCCAAGAATCAAAACTGGGAAGATATCCTTTTCAACGAACTTTGACTTCTTTGACAGGTCATTTTCCATCTTTACGGGTTCTTTGATCGAGAATTCTTTCGATGTCGTACACTTCGTCTCTTTTTTGGTCACTCGTTTTAACTCGGGCAAGTAACAAGTTCCTTTTAACACTTTTCCGTTCATGTCTTCTAGTTTAAAGACGGCAGGATGACGACCTCGTACTCGTATAGTGAGACGAAACAAGTCGGTGGTCCAGATGGTAAGTAAAATTTGTCGAAAGTGCGTTTGGTTTTGCCAATGCGCACCCAATCTCCCGTCGTCAACACTCCACCTTTCTTGGGAACAGCCACAGTCGGAGAAGTACCAAACAGGCTCTCAAAGACGGTCACTTCGTAGTCGGGAGTCATTTCTTGGGGGCACATCCGATGCTCCAATGGTAAGATTGGTTGTACGCTTTGACCAGGTGCGGTAAGACATCAATGTACTTGAGAGTATGTTGATGTGTAAAATATTTTCACATGCATTCTTTCAAGGTGCTTTGAAAACGTTCAACGATGCTGGCTTTGGTTTCTGGATTCTCGGCGGTGAAAAAATGAATTTCTCGTTTCTTTAATTCTTTTTGGAAAGGTTGGTTCAGAAAGTCGGTGCCTTTGTCGGTTTGGCATCGAAAAGGGTGTCGACAACTTTGTTTCAACACTAGATTTAGGGTTTGCACTAACTCAGTGCTCAATTTGGAAAACAATGGCACGACCCAGGAAAATTTGAAAAAGACGTCGATGACACAAAGCAAATATTTATAGCCACGATTGTAGGTGTCCAAATGAGAGACATCGGCTAAATCGTCTTGCCATTGATGATCGATGCACTCATGTGATTTCTGGAAAGTTTTCGTCGAATGGGTTTGTGTAAGGAATAGTGGTTTGTTCTTGTAACCATCGTTGCACTTGAGATAAACGGACACTTTTGAGTCGGGGTTTGGTAACATGATACAATTTCTGAACTCCTCCGTATCCCGCATCATGGGCTGGATCGTATTAAATGCTGGCTAACAAATTCTCCATCAGAATTTGTTTTAAATAAGTCACCCACTCTTCACTGATGCTACTCTTGATGGAGTGAGGTGGTGTTTTGGAAACGGCTTACGTGTATGACGTGCTACGGGAGTTGAAGTTGGAGGTAGTGGTGGTGGTAATGGGATGGCTTTTGTCTTGATTTCTTTTTTTCACTTTTGGTTTCTCTTCTTTCTTTTTTACTTCTGTCGAAGGAGGAGTGGGAATCATCTTTTTAAACCAAGCTTTGAGTTCTTCTCGTTGGGGTGTAGTGGAAGGGGTCAACAAGGACGCTGCAATTTTACTAGGGATGGGAGCTGCTGACGGTGTTTGAAAGACTTCTCGTGCCTCTTCTTCCTCAAGCATCCGTGGGGCTACGTCTGTCTTGGTCACTGGTGGTGGTGGTGTGATGGATTTTTCATCAGGGTCTTAAAAATTTTCAGAGTCGGTCGAGCTGTTTCGTCTAA
Organism: Megalonaias nervosa; assembly: GCA_016617855.1. Classification (NCBI taxonomy): domain Eukaryota; kingdom Metazoa; phylum Mollusca; class Bivalvia; order Unionida; family Unionidae; genus Megalonaias; species Megalonaias nervosa. The sequence continues at coordinate 26,116 of JAECUM010000613.1, forward strand.
ACCTTTCTGATGAAAGAGTTGAAGTATTTGCAACACTTGACCGTACCGTTGCATTTTTTTCGTTTCTGACAAATCGCTGAGATCCATTATCGATTGCAATACGTGTTGTAACTGGGACACCTCGGTCAAATGAGGATTGGAGGTAAATGCGGAGTACATTGTTCTTGCCAACGATGGATTTCTATCTATCATTTGTAAGGCACTAAAGTCAGTTTTCGTCTTTCCATCAGATTCCAAAGGTCACGTCTGTGATCTTTTGACACCAGAGGCCCCTTTTATCTTCTTGATCCTTTTTATCTTTGACCTATCCCTTGTGAAGCAGCTCTAGTCACGAGTCCTGTATTCATTGTTCCCAATACTACTTTCACCAAGGGTGCTAACGACAGGTCCACAAATCCTCCATGTTGCACCAACATCTTTTCCTTTTGACGGATGGGTATTTTCTCTTGGACCATTTGGCGAAGAACGTGTCGATACTTGGCTAAGCATCTTTATGATGTTGAGACAAAGGTATGTTTCATTTCAAGACATTCAGGAAGCGCTCGCACACGGTATCGACGACGTCTTTGGAGGCCGTTTGAATGAGTTGTTTTAGCATGGGTGGAGGGGCTTTGGACAGAACGGAAAACACGTCCCAATGTTTGGCTAAACGAGGAGGTAGTCCTTTCCTTTTCTTTCTTTTTGGGTAGATGAGGGATGGTTTCTGGGGGGTGACATCTTTGTTTGTTCCGGAGCACACACCAAAAATACACTGACAGTCGAAGAGGCACAGGCCATATTATCTTATTTTTTGGAGTAGGTCGAAGGGTTTGTAACCAGTCTTTGTGACGAACTCATTGACTATCGCTTCGTCAAAAATATGACGACTTTTTTCTATATCTTCAAACAGTCTTCCCTTTTGGTTGCTCCTCTTTTTCTTTGGACGATGGGGTCTTTCTGGGGTAAACGTCGATGCTTGGCTAAGCGTTTGTTTGGATGTCGGGTCAAACAACGAGACTGTCCTTTTCTTTTTCCTTTTCCGTTTTGGACAGGACAACGACGATGGTGGTGACGGCGTGAACTTCTGGCAGACGACATCTTTTTGAGTTCAGGAGCACAAAAACACTGGTACCCATCGTTTGCCCCAGGTCTTTTTTATAGTTGAATGCGTCGCCACTGATTGTCGGTCCGTCGTATCATTTTCATGGCAGGCATCACTCGACGTTGAGGGGTTCTCAACGGACTAAATCGGAACAGTTCTTGCTTGGATAAATCCAGTAAGCTCTGTAACATACCCGATCCCTCTTTGACTTTGATTTTGGGGGCAGGTACTTTGTTAGCAGCTGACACTGCAGCTAAAGAGGAGGAGGGTGCCACCACTGGAGGAGAAGTTCCTGGAGACACACACGAGTTTCCATTTTTTCATCAAATTAGGAAAGACGCGTGTCAAATTGCGTTTGGCTGGCATCACCAGCAACGTAGAAGTAAAAGAACCTGAGGCTACTGGAGACGCGGTCACCGTCGCTGCAGGTCTTCGCTTGGGGACGTAAGTTTGCGTCCTGGCCGTAGTGCCTCTCTTGCGGGTAGAAGCTCCTTTCTGGGGTCTTTTCTGTGGAGTTTTCTTTCTCTGGGGATGTGACCTGACACCACTGCTCTTTTTCTTCTGGGTACGTTTGGGTCGGGGAGTGGCTTTTTTCTTCGGAGGACTTTTGTGGCATTGCGATCCCATTTTAAGAGGCAGCGAATTATGACACCTCCTAGAGAACCGCTACCCCCAGGTTTCAAAATAATTTGCTTTTTGGTTTGAGTATTCCTGGGGGGATCTGCCAGTTGCGTCAAGACTACTATGTTTTCTTAAAAACGGGCTTGGTTTGATGTGGGATGTGAATGATGTCTTGAAGTAATTGACGTACTGTCACCGTAAACCGTAGTAAGACTTCTCTGAGACAGGCTTCTAAGACAGAAGCACGCATTTGTGGATGTTTTTTTTTTCCGCGACTGATGCCGTACAAGGCACGAATCAATTTGACGGGAAGATGAGACTGAAGGGACGTCATGTTGACGATGTGTGAGACAGACCAAAAGTGTCCGAGGTTTTTATAGATTTTATAAGTCGACGGGGATGTGTGCAATACAGGCCCTCCGTCTTGGCACCAGTGGTGAAACAGATGGGTACGAAATCGCAAATAATCGGTGGTAGTGGGTTTTAAATCCACAAATAAATAGGCCTGAGGGGTTTGAGTGGCATCGTCGTACGCATGAGTCAGCCAAGAAGCTCATAACTGTTTTGGCTAACACTTGCACTTGCGATTTATCTCTAGGACTTTTAAACAAGACCACGTAATGAGCATTGAGACTGATGGTGCGATGGGCTTTAATTTTGGGTGCTGTAAATAGTACTGGCATTACGATGATTCCCTTTGCGCGTGAACCAAAGTTTAATTTCTTCTTCGTCGTCTCCTAACCTGTCGTCAAACATGACCAGATGAGTTCGGCTGGGGTCAGACACGATCCCGTCGTCTTTGCCAGGAATGCCTTCCACAAACACGATGGAATCTCCTTGATGTCTCGCAGGAGACTGTACGCCGATTGCCACTCTTTGTAACACCACACGATACCTTCAGGTGAACGATCGATTGATCAAATTCGGTTTTGCCTGAACCGCTCGGTCCAGCAATTAACATGTTAAATGAATGACGAAAATACAAGGCTTCCCAACAAGCACGATCTAAATTTTCGTCGATGACTTTGAAAGTGGAGGAAGAGGTATCAGAGACAGCAGAGGTAGCCATAGTGAAGTGGATGTCACTTTTGAAACGAGCACAAACAAGACAAGAGTTTTTATTCTTTTTTAGGACACGTTTATTTCAAGCATTATTTTAAATTTAACACGAAAGACAAAAATACATAAAAGCCAAATGGTTAAGTACATCGATAAAATACACATCAAAACGATCAAAGTGGAACATAAACAAGTCACTGTACAACATTTTTGTGACGAAGGTGTGGTGCCCAAAGGACAATGGGTAATATTCTTAGAGTCTCTACACCACTTGGCACAGTCACATAGGGGTCCTCCAGGAATGGCTTTTCGGGGATGTCGATGTCAATGAAAGTCCTGTCCTGAATGGAGTGCTTTTCCTCGGTGCCGGAGTCTTCTGGCACTGCGGTTAACACAGGTTTAAAAGTTACTTTCTGCACTGAACGTTTGAATTTATGATTACAAATCTTGGGCATAGTTTGTCACTTCTTTCGTCTGAGCCTCGAAACCAAAACTTTTCCAGTCACGTACATCTTGCCAGTGAGGGTGTAAGTCACAAGCTATACACACATCGTTCTAAACATCTTCAGTAACTAAAAGTTGACTAGTCTGTTTTCCCGTAGAGGTAGAGAAGTATCGAGATGAAAACGCAAGGCGTTTAACAGAATGAGTCTCTCGTGTACATTTAAAGGGACCACCCTCATGTGGTAGGTACAGATCGTAAGGAGTCCACAAGGATTCGGCTGGTAAACGAAATCCCAGAAAGGAAGTCACTAAGACACACACCACATGACGACCCCAATTCAATGGACACAGTTCTCGTAATAAGTGTTGGTAATCCTTCACAGCCTGAATGGTGTCATTGACTTCCTTCCACGGTATTTTTGGTATCACAAATGATAAAGTTTGTGGCATGGTAGCAAGTTTTTATACCCTCTTTTGTTGAAGGTAATAAATGTATGTTTTGAACAGCATTGGTTTTATTTCAGTACCGCACCATAATTGTTTAGTCACTAATTCACATACCACACGTCGCACAGAAGTTTCCTCTTGAACCAAGATTTGTTCGTGTTAAAGATATTGGTAATCCTCTAACTCTTCCGTTCGAATTCGGTGTACTATGGTCACCTTGTGAGTAGAATGAGTAGCATCAAAAACTTTATGAATCTCTTGTGATTCATCAATGTCTGACCATTGGAACACTTTGAAATTAATTAATCCTCTGATACCATTCAAGTATCAGTGGTTCGAACATTGGTGACATAACAGATGCAATTGTTCTTTGCGTTTGACTTATATTTTGACCAACTCTCGGTAAATGCTTTCTCTCAACTCCACAGGCAAACCACGAATGGTCTCTTGTAAGTATCCATCAAGAGATTACTGAGGTCATCCCACTAAAGGTAGGTAGTGACAGTGCGGAGACGAATCTTTCTGCTCCCACTGGTAAAGTGACACCCCCCAACTGAAGCACTTGACTTTATCACCTTCGCCCAAGTAGATAAATCCGGCTCTGGCTAATTCTTCGGGGGTAGGTCCTCCCAGATATTTAGGCCACTTTCCTTGGAAGGTTTGGAATCGACTTTCAAAGTCGCAGTATTCAGGCAAACGCACAGAACGAATATTCTTCTTTCATAGGTTCATTTTGATGAGGGTACGGTAAAACCCGCAGTAGTTTTCTCAGGCATGGATGACATCCGTAGGGTGGTTGTCGCATGGTTTTACGTTGAGGATGACATTGACAAGGAAAACCAGTAAAGAGTCCACGATAACGAGTGACATCTCTTTTGCATCCATCAGGTTTGATACGCACAGCATTACTTTCCATGGTAGATGTAGTAGTAGTAGTAGTCATAGCAAAGTTCCCATGATGTCCTGCTGAATAGCTGAGGTTAAAAGCTTACGGCATCCATGCAATCGCAAGGTACAGCATCGCACTCCACTTGAAATTCACCGAACTTGAATTGCGTCTGTTTGTTAGGATTTATTTTTCCTCGACTGGCAATTTTAGTCACATTGAACTATCGGTCTAGTGCGTTTTCCCTTTTTATATGCTGACCAATATCGACGTGTCCATAAGGTAAAGTGAAGTGGTTGGGAAGCCGCACTCGCTTCTGGTACACTACTTGATACAGTTTTTCCAAAGGTCGACTGACGATTTGGTGTGTGGCTAAACGTACAATCATGTGAGGCTCGTAGGTGGCCACTTTAAAATGTTGATCCTTTCTAGACTGAAAGGCTTCTTTCAATACCCCAAAGTTCACCACTTGACTCGTGCGATAATTGAGAGTCAATCCTTTCACTTTACACTCCGTGTGCACTTCTTGTTTGTCATGGTATTCGTAACCTAATTTTTGGGACCGCCACTAGCAAAACTTAGAATCTTGTCGTCGGGGTGCTCGTCCATCTAGGCTCCTAAACAGTCTCCCTCGATGTGAGGGTGCCGGTGACCCAGGCGATCGATGTAGATGCAACTCTCCGTGTCAAAATAAAGCACACTATCTTATAACTGGTGTAAAGCTTCGTACAATTTTAAGCGAGCATGTGCTGTCACGTAGGCCGCAATGATGACATTTCCAAATGCGTCGACTTCGACAAAGTCCAGTTCTTCTTCGTAATTGACCAGGATAAAGTCTTCACGAAGGACATCTACGTGTGTCATGTATTTGGTTTTGTCATGAATCATCTGGAAGTAGCGGGAAGGTTCTGTCAAATACTCCGTCTTGGGTAAACACGGTCGTTGCCAAACGATCGTCGGCCTTCGTTTTTCTCGATGTGGTCTAAAGTGATGCCTTCCTACTCCAAGTATTTCTCTTTGAATTTCTTTTGATCTTCGGGAGTGTGACACCAGGAAGGATATCCACTGGCTTCTTGTTTCAGTTTCAAAAAGGCATCCACGTAGTCTGCGAAAATGCCTTTCTGAGTCTCGTCGTCCTTGTGGTACTGTTCTGTCTAGGGAAAGTGCTAAATTTTGTACACTTCTAGCAGTTGGTTACCCAGGTCCAGAGCTTTAAACATTTCCACGCTGACCCACGTTAATGTCAAGGCATGATCTTCCTGGGTGTGCTGACAAGGTTTGTCTTGGTTGCACGTTTCGGCACAAGTATGGCACAAGGGAAACATCAGTTTTCCTTGGCAATGGTGAGGTAAAACGGGATGATACAAATTTGTGGGAGGCAAGACTTTACACTTTCTCAATCCTTCGTATTATCGAATGTTATCCATGTCGATGTGTTCCGTCGGCAATTGTCGGTGCCCTGCGGGAAAGTGACAATATTTGTACACGTAAGGATACAGAGAACACACGTCCAAGTACTTGATTTCTTCTCCTTTCTCCTAGTCGGCGTGGTGCGGCAAACAGGTAGCATTCGTCCGTTCTCCCTATAAGCTGTCCTGCGGGTTCAGAGGGTCCACCAACTTGTAACTTTCCACGATAAGCTTAAATTCGATATCGGTTTTCAAATGGTGATCGTACTCGTGTTCCCACATTTCCACCATTTGGTATCCTTGCTGTTCTAACTTTAAGCGTCGCTGACAAGTGGCCTCGTACAAGTCTTCCATGGTACGTTGTAAAAACTGATTTTGGGTTTACAGTTGAGGGTAGCAGATAGGACATCCGTGAAATAAGCAACCGTTAAACTCGTAAACGATCTTAGGGTTTTCTAAGTCCCAGCCATCCACCGAATACGTTCCGATGGTCTTTTAACCTCTTCCGTTTCGGGCGTGTTGGATCCATTTGTCTTCCTTGTCGCACAAGTAATGTACCCAGCGTAAGGCTTCGACCGAGTATTGACAAAATTTGTCGTTTGAGGGCGCATGCCAGCCAGGGTCTTCTCGGGCATGAATCGTTGGCGGTATACTAAGGAACACGCTTTGGCAATGGTACAGGATTTTTTCAAAGGATCCATCCGTCCGTTTTCCATGAACAATTCTCGAAATTTTCCACAGCATCGTCGCAAAATGTCCACGTCAGAACGACAATACTTTAACATTTTCTTCCTGAAAGTCGAAGGGGTCCGAAGCGTGAGTGTGGTACCAAACGTAGAAAGCTTCTCGTTGTTCGGTGCGGATGTTGTCGGGGTCGTAGTAGTGAGCATCAGACAAATGTGATAGAACGGCGTGTTGATTGGCTTCGGTATTGAAAAAGTGCGGGAAAATACCCTTTGACCATTTCTGTCATTCCAAACGTTTTAGGCATTCCATTCAAAGGCACGGCAAATTAACTCATCGAATCTTTAAACTGCACTTGCCCCACTTGCATGGAAATGAGCTTGGCTCCATTCAGAGTGACTTTAGGACGTTCGGTGCTTTGCTCCGTATGGTATTTGAGAAGAAATTGCCCATCGTATCTCGAGAAATTGTGAGCCATCACCGTGGCATAGCGATGGCAATCTCAGTAACGTTCGATGGCTTCTGGACATCACGTTTCGTCGATAGGGTCTAAGATCCATTGGGCAAAATCGTCCAACGTGTTCGGTCCCAGAAAGATTTTTTCACGTTTTTCAGGAATCTTGCTACAGTGGGGGCAGTGACAAAAGATTGGTTCTTGGATGCACTTTTCGCATGCTCGATGAGCCACGCAGAAATTAGGAATATGAATGCCGGTCTCTTGCATGCATTCGAAATCGAAAAAGATGAAATTGCCTTTCTTCTTGTGGTCATCTTCTTCCTCCTCCTGTTCTGGTTGGTATTTTTGAATGTAGCATTCGTATTTCCAGTCCACGATTTGGTGACAAATTTGACATCGTTTCTTTCCTGAACATACGCGAGCCTTGGTACTATTGGTACGTATGCCTTGTCCACAAGTCGGGCACAATCTCAGGAGTTGACAAGCACTTTTCCGCTGTGAACCTTGCGTCTTGAGATGCTGTTGGTAACAGGTATGGCTGACAAAAGTTCGCTGACAAGGAGGGCAGTGCACCCGTTCTTGTTCTTCGTCAAGACAGGGTTTAGAGGATAAACATCTCTCTCATTTCGATCCACAATGCATGTGTTGCTCTCGATTGTTATACCCATAGTCACATTTCTCACAATAACAACCATATGCCAGGAATCCGGTGATACAGGTAATGGCATCAAAATGTTCATCGTGGTGATAGACGTGAATGTATTTTCCGTCTTTGAAATTTTAGCCTCGAAACAACAGAGGTTCGCGCACTTCTTGAGGGTTTACTTTCAATGTGTAACGTGGAGTTAAGACGTCTGGCAATTTTTGCATTTCAGGAATTCCACAGGGTGTGTCATAGGCCGGCTTGCTGTAACAGAGTTCTCCTTCTCTTCGCTGTTTGGCTCGGTCCGACTGTCAAATGTTCTCCCAGGCTCCTTTCCATTCGTCCGTGTCGTTCTTGTCGGCATACGTTCGCCCCACCACGATAGCCCGGGCTAAATACATCTGGTCCTGAGGGTTGTTAATTTGGACGAGGCTCTTTTTGGTGCTACGAAGGTCGTTCACCAATAACGTCTTTTAGCGTCCGGTCCCTTTGGGAAGAGAAACTTGGGCCATGTACAGTGTCACGTTTCCATCTGTGATGTGAAACTTGAACTGCTGTACGTGTTGAATCTTATCGATGACTTTGGAAGGTGTCAGTTGTGATGGCCTGCTAAACTCGATCCAGACGAGGGACTTCAGACTGTCGTGATAAATGGAAAGTGTCAAGCGATCGTCTTCTTTGGCTCGACATTGCCACTTTAGTGTGGTTAACAAAGAATCCCACAAATCGGTGATGAACCCCTCTGCTTTCTTCAGCGGTACATCTGACTGGACATCTTTAAATTTCACCGTGTACGTGAAGGCCGTGGTTCTAAATTTTCTAGAGGAACGTTTATCTGTCTCTCAAATGCGGTTGTAGTTTCCAGGGGTTACTGGTGGCGAACTTTGGTTTGACGTAGACTCTCTGGGTCTGGATTCTGGCTCACTCATGTCATCTTCAAAATCGCTGGCATGGATTTGAGCCAAGACTTCAGCTACTGAGCGAGGCGATAGGTCACGTTTCTACCTCTTATTTTCTTCTCCTTTCTTCACCAAATGGTGCGATCGTTTCATCTTGATTGCAAAATGTCAAATGACTACATTTTTAACGCCATGGTCCCCTATATATCAATGTAAGGTGATATTCTTTCCTATACAAAGGGTCAGTGTCTCCACTCAAAGTATTCATTTCACTCTTAATCTTACCAGAAAGACGGAAGAGCCAACACAGATCGAACTTCTGATCAGAGCTTTGCGAGGTGTCATACGAAGGTTTTCTTCAGAGAAGCCGACGGACTACTCCCCCTCCTTTCGAGATGAAAGTCAAGATACTTGCTATATCTGTCAGAAGAAAGGGCATTAGTCTTCAGAATGTCCACAACGTCAAAGTAACACAGGTTCCAAAAGAAACAAAGGTCAAGATACCTGTTATCATTGTCAAGAGAAAGGACATTAGTCTTCAGACTACCCTAAGAAAGAACAGGAGCAGGAGGAAGAGAGAGGTTCTGAACAGGAAGAAGAGGTACCCTCCGAAAAGGAAGAACCCAGACACGTCAAGAAAGAGAAAAAAAAGAAGACAAGAAGAAAGTGAGGAAGAAGAGGAAAAACCTGTGAGAGTGAAGAAATTCAAAAAAAGGAAGAAGTGGAAAGACAAAGAAGTCTATGAACTTTTTAAAGTATTGTGTTGTGAAATTGAATTGTAAATTTTTACAGAGAATATACCAGAAGAAAACGTAAGTGTCTCTTGGTTTTGATTTTAATAATAATAATAAGGACCTACACTCACGCACTCACACAGGCACATCATGGAAAAAAGGGGATTTGAGTTTTACTTGATTTTGGAAAACATTGAGTAGAGTCTTTTCGATAGAGATTGGTGGCCCTGAAAAGGACCACTGGGTGATTCTTTTATGGTTTATTTGTGTGTGCGTGCACGTACGCGCGCGCGCGTGTGCGTGTGTCTGTCTTTTTTCCTTAACAAAAACCCTTGTCCCTACACTAATGAATATTTGAAAGTGTGCGTGTATTTTTGTTTGTGCTTGTGTGTGTGTGCGCGTACGTGTGTGTGTTTGTGTGTATATTGTTTTGTGTTTGCTTGCGCGTACACGTCTTTTTCCATAGCAAAAACTCTTGTACCTGCACTAAAGAATATTTGTGAAAGTGTGCGTATTTTTGTTTGTGTCTGTGTGCGTGCACGTACGTGTGAGTGTATGTTTGTGTTCGTGTGCGTGCGCGTACGTATGTGTGTTTGTGTGTATTTTTGTGTTTGTGTACGTGCCCGTACGTGTGTGTGTGTGCTTGTGTGTATTGGTCTTTGTTTGTCCCTATAAAACTCCCTTTATCCCTATCAAATTCATTTCACCGACCTACCTACCTACAGTAGCGCGTGTTCAGGTCAGCCTCTTGCAACACTGTTGCCACTATTTCCCTATTGTCCAGTACAGTGACGTCATTGAAGCTAGAAATTTTGAGACTATGAATATAAACTTGGGTTTTTCCATAAGAATTTCCACAGGATGTAGCTATAAATAGATACTAGGGTTTTTAACCAGGATCGCCACACAAGTTGAGGCTATAAATAGTTACTAGGTTTATCTATTTTAGTCTAAACCAATGTAACCAAATATTCAGGGATATGTTTAGTCTAGCTTAAATTCTGGGACAATTTCGTAATTTTAGCGTTACTTTTAGTCACATTTTTTTTTGGCGTTAGTCTTTTCCTTGATTATAGCTATTTATAACATCATTACAATTATGCAAATTTATGAACACCGCCAACATAATTTCAGGTCTAGGTAATGCTTTATCTATAAATCTCGGGTTTATATATGTTATGTATATGTATGCCTATGTTATGTTTATCCCTAACAAGAGTAGCGCAACACTCTTACCTGGTAACCGACCGATTGAGGTCAGCCACTTGCAACATTACTGTTTCCCCAATGTCCAGTACAGTGACGTCACCCCTCTCCAATTCCTATTGACCGTAGACAGTCCTAATCCATTGTCGCTATACATTCCCTCTGTCAAATTCCCATTGTCCCTAGAGTATCCCACCCATGTTAAATTCCCATAGACCCTATAGTACAAACACCCACTTTTAACATAGAAGTTCCATAGTTCCTAATGTATCCCCCCATTCACTACTATCTAGCCGCATGTAGCATCATGTCACATTATCCGGACACCAGGCCGACCAGTCCTAACACTAACACTATTAAAGCTGAGAGACACGCGAGGCAGCTGTTAGTGTCATTTGTATAAGTCTTTGGTATGACTCGGTTGGGGTTCGAACCCGCGACCTCATGCGAGGCGGACGCTCTAACCACCAGGCCACCGGAGCGGTCCTCATGTAATTCAGTATAGTCACAGATATAATATACAACCCATTGTAAGAACTACCTCATGTAATCGAGTATAGTCACAAATATACCTATATAACCGTATTTGAAGTTTACATTAAAATTATGTCACTTTGGATTCGTTTAAATCTAACAAATCAACTTTTCTCCCCTCCCCTTCCGTTTGAAGTAACGCATTGTTGAAAACACATTCATTTTAATAATGCACAATAGTTCTTATTACAGGCACTCTCGATCCAACTGTATAAAATATTTCAATACGTATCTGTCACGAAAACAAGTAATCGGGATTTTCAGTTCGGAATAAATATAACAAATTTGTTTTCGATATCCGTCACAGTTAGAATTATTAAACTAGCCTGGGACTGGACAGAATACAGTAGACACAAAACGGGGTTCAGTTTGTTATTGATTCTGCTGTTCTCGCCATGTCTTCTCATATATGCAGCCTAGACTTGTACCTGAAAAGCATACAGCAAGACAACATCTAATACATCAATAAACTGCGTACACTACAGCATCTATGGTTTATCTCGATTACAGGGATCCGTGCTACGTTATAGCCGGCATTCACTGTGCAGTGATACCAGGAATATACTTCCTACACATTAAATGCACTTTTCTTTAACTGATGTTTACTTAAACTTAGTAAGGACAACAATAAATTCCACCTCCTCTCCTTTGTTTATTGGAAAAATATCTAGAGGATCAAATAATGATGTTCACTGTTCAATTGATTTTTCATGTAAACTTCAGTTCACAGTTTGTCCTCAGCCCACAACTTATAATCAATGCCGATGTTGACCCCGATGATAATCTGATACGAGCCCGTCGAAAGTTTCGATGTAACCCAGGGCTCTTACCATCAGGCCGTTTGTGATGAATATCATGCTGGCATCACTTGGAATATGCAACAGTGTGAAGTCTAAGCCTTTCATGAAATGGAATTTACCAGTACATGACTTGTAGCTAAAATTCTCGACATAGTAGATTTGGTGTCTGAGTTTTTGTCGCAGACTTGTGCAGTACCAAACACATAATCCAGTCTACTTACTGATGACTGAAACCAATGCTTCCTTGCAAAGTAAGTGAAAGTTACTAATATAAAAAGATGCGTCCGTTGTGATCAGGTTGCCATTTCATTATAACTGGGTCTGTTTGTATGTTTACCGATTTTAGCTGGTTATAAGATCGAACGTATGCCAATTATAATGGTATATGGTATTTTCTTTCAACTCGACAGGTATTATCTTTTCTGAACAAATATCAGCTCATTCTAGTTCTTTTTATTTTGTTTTGATTTTGTAAGTAACTTACAGGGCAAAGACCGTTTAGTAAATAACAGATTGTTTTTTGTTTTGTCTTGGGTAACTAAATTGTATCGAAAGATTTCGAAAGTTGGGCGATGTCTAATTTCTGCACTGTAGAAACTTGACACTTATTTTAAAATCCTGATTGTGCTGTCTGCGAACTACTTAGTCTAACCCAGTGCCGTGGTGTGTTAATTTATTCCCATTGTCTCGGCAATAAACAGTCATTCATTTGATTATGTGCCATAAGTACCAGTCAGTCAATCAGTCAATTGTAGGTTCAATGTGTTAAGCTTTGTTCAAGGTTTTCTAACTTGAGTCACCGCTGGTGCTGTTTGTACTTGACTCTAAAGCATACATATTGTAAATATGTGTCCTGTCTTGGAGTCATTCCGTCACTTTATGTAAGCTCACAGTCTTTCCTCATTTGATAGGGATCATACACGTTGATCGTGGAATGAGAGTCTTTTACGACATGAAAGGTTTCTTAGCCACTGTTATCAATAGCTATCTAATACATCAGTTAGCAGATTCTCGTTGGTCATGCCTGCCACCATTTTGAGTTGTGAGTAAACAAACCGCGATATTGCTTTATTTAGCTCTAGGTTCACACGCCTTGTGTTTTTTATATAACGTAGTCAGCATCTCTGCATTTCCTATTTTTGGATCTGACAGTTTTTTCTGGGTCCACGCCATCTCGCAAAGCTATTGAGTACATAATAGCAGCGAATGCAAAGATCGGGATGAAAGTTATATGAGAACTGTTACTCAAATTGAAAATGATATGCAAATGCGAATAAATAGGAAAGGGGTAATGATGACGTTCCAACAAAGGCATGATTGACTGTGCTTGAATCTTGCTTTTTCTTCCAAAAATATTTATGCGCATTGTTTGCAGCAAAATATTTCCAGTTTATACCTTTAAGAGTTCTGTAAAATCCTTCAACAGTTTCAACTTTGCCTTAACGTGTGATACATTTAATATCAGCCAACCATTTCTTACAAATTTTTATTACACAATTCTGTTCCCTGATCACCCCAAAGCTTGATAGATTATCTTGTTGTTCTTTTAATAATTTCTTTGAAGGTATTTGTTATACTAATCCATGATTTTAGTGATATTGTCCACGCATATTTACTGAATGTAACAATGGAGTTAATAAACATTTAAATGCTTTATTATATTTTCAAAGTTGCTGAGTGTCGGCCAAATCAGCCGACCATACTGAATCTATTTTATCTGTAATTTCATGACACTGAGTATAATGTTGTCTGTTAGGTTATGTATCGCTCACTTCAGCGCCTCATTCCATTTCTTGGTATTTTTCTTAAACTTAATTTATATTTGATGTTCATGAATGGTTTGACAATAATTTTGTACTGCTTTTCTGATATTGTGAAAATATCCCCATTATTAAATGTTTTGTATTCGTTTATTTGTTTGCTCTTTAATTATTATATATTATTATATATTATATTTTTTACGAGTCTATGCTCTTAAAGTAAGTAGCAGAAAAGACTGAAGACAACAAGCTCTGTAAAATTTAACAAATAATTTATTTCCCTAGAATACAAAGTGAAAAATGAGAAAAAAGAACTTACGGTATTGCGAATTAAATCCAAAAATAATCCAAGAATTAACGACACAAGTCCTAGTTATAAAACTTCCTGAATAAAACTCAGTTCAAGTCCGGAAGAGATCTAAAAATTGAAGGCGATCACGTGTCTGTTATGGCCTGCGAAGTGCTGATGTGTCAATAGTATCTTGTTGAATCACATAAATATTATTTCAGGTTTGAATTTAGTATAAATTCCAATGAATGTCTTTATCCAAGAATTTTATCAGAGCACTTTTGCATTTCCAGAGAAAATAGCCACTTGAATTCAATAATTTGAAGAAAATAAAATTCAGCCCAAATTGGTCGCAACATAATACAACTTAACGTGCTAGATGTCAAAGTACGACTGGTAAAATCCTCACAGTCACAAGATAATGTAGCTTTCTGCTTGACCTCAGGCCACAATTAGCATTTTCTAAAAACAACCATTACCTAATGGAAAATAACCTTCTAGAATGATCTGATGAACCTTGTTTATTTACAACACAATAGCCTACAAAATTCACTTAGGAATCTCCAAAACCCTGACCTAAATCAACATATTTACTCCTTTGTTTACGTGAATAATAATCCTGATTATAAGTTCATTCACATATAGAATAATGAAGCTATTATTAGATGTTTACATAAATGAAATTAAAAAAAAGTCAATCAGGTCAAGCAGAAATGAACTCAGTTTTGGACAAGGTCAAGTCCAGCAAACAATGTTACATTACAATAACATCTAATGCAATAAAAAAAATTTAAACTAACAAACAATTAAATGTATAGTATAGTATAGTATAGTATAGTATAGTACAGTGCATATTGTTTTATCACGTGCACATTAAAAATAACTAGTTGTTATATAAAGTCTAATAAGAGCTATTGGGATTCCCAACGACAATAATAATCACACAAAATACTATTAGAATTATTTTATTTGGGATGACTTGAAGATAATCTCTTATTTACTACTTGGCAAATATATATTCATAATATCACTAGAGGGTACTTGTAACTATGAAAATATTCTACATCATTACTTTTTTGATCATAAAAACAACAACCCAGTGACTTACATCCCCAACATAAAAGTCTGCAATACTAATGATAATACTTTTATTTTTAAAGCAACATTTTAGGCAACATATTTTTGCCAAAACATCCTCTAAATTTTTCCATAATTGTTTTATTCTGTTTTAAGGATTAGTTACAAGATTAGTCGTTTTATTCTTAGAGCAAAACGACCATCTCCTCCATGCTAGCTTGGAAGAAATACGATTATTCACTTTTTTGGATACACTTTGTGTCTTTGTATCATACATATTGTATACTTACATAATGTTAATAAAATTTTGATTTCTTGTGGAACCAGATGTCGCTTTAATTTCTGCACCAGATAGTTAACATTTGGCAGCAACTAGACCTATTTTACAATTATAGTACGGCTGATTTTAATAATGGTATAAGACTTTCACGAGCAAAACTGCCCTATTTTAACTCAACTTACCATTAGCAGGTTCCCCTACATATTGCTCAAGTGGATTCCGATTTAACATTATGGCGTGTTCAACACTACAGAATATTGTATTTCTATCGCTGCATACAACAAATGTACTTCCTAGTGGTAAAAGTAATGACAGTTGTTCTTCCCAGCACTGATATATTATCTGTTTGTTTTTTTTTTTAAACTTTTCATTACCACTTGTTTGGAATACTTTATTTAATGTTGTCCTTGAATTATACGGTTGATATATGTGACGGAATTGCTAGCCACAGCACCACCAGTGGCAACATCTGCAACAGTTGCTGCTGGTATTAATTCAATACCACTCTTAAAACCTTCTGATAATCAAAGCATATAAATTGCATTCGCAATCACTGTGACGTAACAGTACAAGCTTGAGGTAAGTTAGAGGAGATTTGCTCCATCGTACATATTTTGATCAGTATGAAAGAGAGCACTTGCATTATTCACTGACATCGCATCATTCATACAGTAACTGCACATGGAGTGGTGATGGTTTGTAATTTACCTCTTGATTTCGATCAAAGTCTTATGCGGCAACAAATGCATAATTCGATCCATTATTACAATGGTGTGTTGACCATCTTTATCTATGTTAAATATTTCCCTAAATTAACATTTTTATTGCCATTCATATATAAATTCTGATGCATTTCACTGGAGCCATGTTGTGATCCATATGCAAAAATAGTGTAACTCATTTAATTATAAAATACAGATGTCTGAAACAAATTTTTCACATATATAAAGCAAATGTTTTAGAAACTAGAAAAATAAGAACAGTACAAAGAATGTATGAAAATCCAAAGGAGGGTCATGCAGTTAAATTAATTATCAAAAAGAAAGGATGAGATATTTGATTAGCCAAAGAAGAGTTGCAACAATTAGAAATGACTGATGAAATTGAAATTACTTGTGATAATGATTGTTACGACTCTATGGTTTTACAATTGGTAACAGGAAAGAGTAAAACTAACAAGTTTAGTATATACATATCTGTGTGTGTGTGTGTGTGTGTGTGTGTGTGTGTGTGTGTGTGTGTGGTTAGGTTTGATATATACATATTGTAGATGGGTACAAAATTTAAATTAATAATTTATTAATTAATACTCATATGCATATGATTTCCCATCTAGTTTATATTTCCACTTTTGTAATAGTATTACGACTCTATCGTCTTAAACTATGTAACAGACAGAAGCAAAACCAACAAATTTAGTAAAATCAACAAATAAGTTATTCCCTTGAATACAAAGTGAGAATTCAATAGACAATATTGTGAATTAAATCTCAAATAATCCTAAATATTCTATCAGAAGTAGAAAGTTCCGAATTAATTCTAATAATCTTTAATGTCCTCATGTACCACAATGATATAGTCCATAATGTTTTTGAAAGGGTTCTCAATAATCCCAAGGTGTTGTTTTAGTAAAAAAACAAAATAACTTTGAGCACTTTGTAATTCCAAAGAGTAATCTAAATCTCCCTATCTCTCTTCTCGATCGATCGACTCCATGGTCTTAAACTAAGTAACAGATAGAAGCGGAACCAACGAGCAAAATTCAACAAACAATTTATTTCCCTAGAATACAAAGTGAAAATTTAGGAGGAACTTACAATATTGTGAATTAAATCCCAAATAATCCTGAAATGTATAAGTCCAAAAGTATTACGTTCGAAATAAATTACAGCACTGAATGTGCTAATGTACCAATGGTCTTAAATGTGCCGAAATAGCAAGTGTAACAAGATTACCGGGTTGGATTTCGGATTTATAACAGAACACTTTTGATGGTGATACAAATACAGTGTTTATTGATGAATGACTTGAATGAGAAAAGAATTATAATTAATACGTGCGTATACAAGATCCAAATATTGGACAAATTAACACAATCCGCACGAACCTAATACTGCAACAATTATAAATACAAATAAATGACCGTACATAATAAAGGGACAAAGGTTAATGATTCATAGTAATTTCACACGACGAAAAGAATGATGTGTTTTACTAAAATAGTAATAAAATGTATTCACTTAAATAGTGAAAAAATGAGGTACTTTACTCATATGTAAAATGATGAAAACAAATGGAACAGATATCATACAAACTATCTTTACAATCGCAAAACACTGGGTATAACAAACCCCAAAATTAGCCCACGGCTAAAGATTACATGCATGGAGTAACACAAAACACTCCGTCACTAGCACACTTGGCTACCAGTCACACGGGTCAATCAAGCAGTCAGCATTTCATGTAGTCCCCGACCACCATTCAATTCCTTGGTCAATCAAGCAATCAGCGTCCACCAATCGGTCTGCAACGCCCGATCACCTGCTAGTCGACCAGCAACATTGTTCACTCAGTTCTACGGCTGCTATGGTTCAGCTTTACAGCTGCTATGGTCAACTTCTATGGTTAGCTCTACAGCTGGTACCACGTCGACTCCGATCAGCTGAAAATACATCTAACACCGTGTATTATGCATGACACGGGCATATACGACAACACGTAATGACGTTATATACGGTAAACTATACAAATTGCATTATCGGCACAACATTACAAAGCAATAAACAGGTTCAGAAGTGAACCTACCCGTGTCCGATAAGAATCCTACGGTACTAAACGTTTCTTAAAACTGCAACTTTATATTGCTAATATAAATCTCTTGCTAAGTCACAAACAAGAATAGAAAATATTTGCATTATACTACGTAAGCCGAAGCTACATAGAAAATATACAAAAATAAACGTGGTAGTACAATAGTTATAACTTATAATATACATAAGAAATTAATAAATAACTCACATACCTCTACAGCTGAAGATGTGCAAGTCCTTACGTAGACTGCTCCCTGACAAGACGTTCCGTAATGTAAAGATTTTAGTCTTACGGTGAGGCATTTATACAGAAACGATGCAACCCCACATCGTCTGTGAGCTGGAAGTATTCGGTTCTTCCCATCGAAAGCACTTCGCACGTGTGGCATAGGTATGAACCGAACTCACTGTTTCGAAATATTGTACAATACACATAAATCATCCTCGGGTATCGTTGTACACAAGAAACGAAACCCGAGTGCATGTATTTAATAAATAAAGAGATTTATACCATTCCGTGACACCAAGAGTCTTGCTGTTTCTCAATGATATTATGTCTTTGAATGAATTCACAACAATAATCCCCCAAAAATGTTTTAGACCAAAAGTTAATAAGCACTTTGTAGTTCCAGTGAATAATTTCAATAAATAAAGTCTCTAAAATTATAAATGTGAACAACTAAAATTGATTCCACAAACGAATGATGTTAAGATAGAAAGAAATAATTTTTATGTCAACAATCTTATTTACATCCCCACTAGCCCTATGTCGCAATAACCTTTTCCGAAAGAAAACATCATCGTCTTAATGGAATATTACCCAAAATGTGTAAACAAATTCTTTTCTTGAATCTCCTAAGGTCACAATCTAGTCTCGGTCTGGAACTCATACCCAAGTAAACAACATATTTATAGCTTACTAACGAGACAAAATACACCAAAAAATATTCTCAGTCATGGACAAAGGTCAGGTACACAAACTAAATTAAAATAAAATAACATCGGGAAATCATCGGACACGTACACAAACCAGGAAAATATGCTATGGAAACTTCTTTCAAATGTGCTTCAGGGAAACATATCAATATTACACATTCATTTACATCAGGGTTAAAGGTGAATATATTCCAACACCAGGGTGCATTGTCCCGCTGCGAGATGTAATAAAGGTTAGAAACAATGACAAACAATGTTTTAAATGGGCGGTCTCGTCCCACACGCGATAATACACATCAGCCACAAAATTACAAGCAACATCTGGGTGAACTGAAATTTGGGAAAATGGAATTCACTTTACAAGTCACAGCAATCGGCAAGTTTGATCTACTCAACGCTGCGATCTCCGTTAATGTCTTTGCTTGGAACAGGGGCCTTCAGCCAATTCGATCACACACACACACACACACACACACACACACACACACACACACATATTCATGCAGGGTGTTCAACATTGATTTGTTATTGTTGCATAGCTCACGGGCAGGATATCAATAAGTGTGGATTAAAGATTTTTTTTTTCCGAATGGTTTACTGGTATAGTACTATGGAAGAAAGTTTATTGTCAACGCTGTATGCATGTATTTAGCATCCAACAACTACTTGATGACATTGACTTTTACTGCGAGGGAGTCAGCGAGAAGTCACAGCGTATAATCATTCCAGAGACTGTCAAGAATGTTTTGAAATTCACCGTGGTGCAACGGAAGATGAAGGTCCTGTATGTCATTTACATTGTCTTCGAATACTTCGACATCCTGTTTTCCCAGCTAAAGGTTCCAACGACCAGAGGTTGCCAAATACAAGTTTTCCCAACGCGACAACTTGAAAGATTTTATTTTAGGGCCTGCATTACGTCAACAAGGAATGGCCCAAAATGGTATTTCTGGAGTCAGTTGGATGTTAAAGAATAGTCACTAATGATCCTATGAACATGGAGTTTATGACGGCTGAGGCCACGTTGATTTGTCAGCTGTTGCTCATCGATCATATAATTGACCGTTTCGTGCGTTAATGTATGAAATCATTGAAGACATGGATGATGAATATGATTAACGCGTGTACGACACCTATGATGACTGTATTGTGAAATTAATAATGCGATGCAAAGTATCTTTGCAACTACAACTAGGAAAGTCATATTGATGAGATCCAACTGAGAATTTCGTTGGTGACCGAACGCGACTCCAAAATCAGCATAAACGTGCATGAACCCACACTCGGATCTGCGGTCGCGATCGAATCTGCACAGTACGCGACTGATACCGTAGAGTTGTGGTTGATAACGGTTTTTGGTTGGCCCGAAGATATTAATGAAATTCCTGCGTATCAACGAATTCTGCGTGCAGGACCCAGAAGGTCCTGACATAATGTCAGTTAACTTCGACCATGCAGATTAAACTAACTGTGACGTCATCAGCCTGTTGTCTTCCATATAACAATAATTGACTCACGCACGTACATTTTTCTCTTGTGGACCAAGACGGGAAATCGTTTGATCTCCGCGGGGGGGGGGGGGGGAATTCTGATTATGCAACTGCATATTCGAGATCGACCTGACGTTTAATGTATACAATGACGGTCGTTCGTGTGCCTCTGAGACCAGTGCTTGTTTTCCCAAAGCTAGAAAACCAGTTTATGCGACATGTTTCGGAAATGGAATCGGCGATGTTGTCCAGGGATTGTTCACGGGAGCCCCAAATGTTCTCGTGACCCTGACCTCGAGTCCTTCACAGCGTTAAAATCGCCGCTGCGGATCTGTTACGAAATCTGAGATAGAAGGCTTTTCAATCCATTTGAGATCAACTACGACGATTAGTGACTCGACAACCAAAGGTTCCAGTTGTGCTCCCGTCCATATGTGTACAGTTACATTGACCGCACACAGATTATTATTTTTAAAAATGTCTCCAGAGTTCATGCTGTTTATTTCTTTGTTTCTTTTATGCGCCCTTGCTTGTTTCCTTGTTTGCATAACAACATCAATCACGTATAATACCTTTTATTTTTTCACAAGAATAAATTGTTTGTAAAGTCTGAGTAAAATGAAAATGCTAAAAATACGTACCAGTTACTTACGTAATTTCTAACGCATCACCACTGTAGCCAATCGAAAGAGAAGTTCCTAAGTGTTTTATTTCCTTTTATTAAATAAGCACGTGCGTAGATGCTGTAGAATAATTAGGATTTATTTATTTTATTCTTCAATTAAGCGGCAAAATTGGCTTCAGTAAAAATTGTACTGGAAACTTAAGTAACATGCATTGTATTATTGCAACAACGACAACAACAACAACCCAAAAAACCCAACAGTAATATTGACCTGAATATAAAAAAGACATGGCTATAAAACAAACGAGATATGAATAAAACTGAAATGAAAATATCGATTAATCTTTTCAGTGGTTGAAATTCAAGGATATTTACTTATATCCGTGACGACATCGCCAGATGTATGCATTGGTGAAAAGAGATGCAAAACTAAATGTTATGTTTGTTTGATTAATTTGAAGTAAACAGACAATTAAGTTGCCTTATCACATAAAAATCGTTAATGTTTAAATGTCAATTTGAAAAAAAAAGAAATTGCATGAGAGGCGAGCACGTATGTAACCTAAAATAGGTAAAAAGCAAGAAAGATTATTAATTTAACAATTTTCATGGAAACCCTCTACTACTCGCAATGTTGATAAAAGGGAAAAATTTAGAGTATTAAGAAGAAACCGTAGCTCAGTGGCTACTGTGCAGGACTCACGACCTAAAGGGTGCGGGTTCGAATCCTACCATCGGATTTTCCTGGGCCTGCTACCGTGTTGTATCCTTGGATATGAGACGCCGTAGCGAACAAAAGCTGGTCCAATCAGAGCGTTGCCGTTGAAATTTGAATGTCATATGTTCAGAATTCCAGTTTCACGTGTTGTATCAAAAATGCTTGTCCTTAAAGTTTGATTTTCTAGGTCGAGATATTAGATTGTATCTGTTGAATTAAACAGTAGTGGTTGAAAGTTATATTTTCTATCTCGAAGTTTTAGATTGTGCCGTTTGAATTACACGGCGGTGGTTGAAATTTCAATGTCACACGTCGACAATTCCTAATCTACGTGTTGGTTCAAAGAGTTTATGTTGAAAGTTCCATTTCATATGTCCAGTATTTAGATTTCATCTGTTAAATTACACAGCGCTGGTTGAAAATTCGATGTCCAATGTCGAATTTTTAGATTGTATCTTCTGAATTACACGGTGGTTGTTGAAATTTTAACGTCATATGTCGAGAGTTTAAATTTAATATGTTGAATCACGTTGATTGTGCTGAAAGTTTCATTTCGTATGTTGAGTTTTTAGATTGTATCTGTTGAATTACACAGCAGTGGTTGGACATTTTATTGTGCTTGTCAGAATTCTTTTTTTTTATATGGTGAAATGATGTGTTTGTGTTAAAAGTAACATTACACAATGTCTACTTTAACAATTCAAAATAATATCAACTATTAAGATACATCATTCGTGTATTCAATCATGAGGCGCCATTACATTTCATGCATTTACAGTTTGAAAGTTACCATTCATAGAATTACTATGAATTTCTTCGCTAGAGGTCAGAGTTATTTTAAAACAAGGAGGCAGCTTCTCGTTGCTGTGAAATTAAACAGATGAAATCTAAATACTCGCCATATGAAATGGAACTTTCATCACAAACAGTTACATTCAACGTGTGAATTAAGGATTCTCGACATCTGATATTGAAATTTCAACCACCGCTGTGCAATTCAGAATACACACTGTAAAAAGTCGACATAGGAAATAGAACTTTAAACCACCACTGTATAATTCAACATATAAAATCTAAAATCTTGATCTAGGAAATGGAACTTTAAAGACATGCAATTTGATCCAACACTTGACTTTGGATTTCTCGACATACGACATCGAAATTTCAATAGCGACTTTCTCATTAAACCAGCTTTTGTCCGCTACGGTCCCTCATACTTGGACAAATCACTGTACTTCAGTTGCCTTCACTAATAGTCTACTTACGTTGCTGTACCTTAAAGTACCAAATCAACATCAACAAAAACATAGTGTTAATTATTAATTATTAATTAAGCAAAACTATTCACTAAATATACACAGAAGTCCAGGTAGACTAAACGGAAAAGTTTTGTTAAGACTTTATCAAGTACTCTGATATATTTCAGCAAAATAAGCACAGTAATAGTTTATCATTGTCAGATTACTACACCCCGAGATGACAGTCGCGGTCAGTGTCGGGTTTCATTATGGCCAGAAATCGGTACCACTCTGCAGTTCTATCTTCTACTCAGCCTTGAAACAGTCAACATCATTCAGAAATAATATTTTGTTTTCATTTTAAGAATGATGCACTGAATTGTCCTGAACTATAAACACTAAACATTACAACAAAATTAACAGTTTATAATTTGATATCTAAATTAAGTATTAAAAACAATTATAGAGATCCTCAGTTTTCCTCTAATATTTCAACACATTTTAATACCAATAATCACTCTCTACTCGATTTTTCTTTCATGCCAATAGATATTGTGCATGGAGACATGAATAGACTCATAAAAGAAACTTACTGGATTCATAAATTAGATACTTTGTATCCTAATCCTAGGCTTATCTATCGAATGGGCAGTTAATATGTTGTGTCTAAATTGAATAAATGACCCACGAAAGACTTTGTCAATCGATGAATGAAAGATACTTTACCAATACAAAAGTAATGGAACTTTAAAATAATAAAGGAATAATCAGCATCAAACAGGATTTTAATAGTAGAGTATACATGGAATAAATTCACACACACACGATATCATGATAACATGAAATTGACCATACATTGATATCGAATGAAGAATGAACATGTACTATTTCTGCCGAACAAAATGTATACATAACAAGAGAGGATTTTGATGTCACGAAAACGTGGACACTCTGATATCCCGTGAAAGCACATGGACACGCTGATCAGAATAAGAAAGCACATGGTCACGCTGATAACAGTGCGAAAGAAGTTCGTTAAGAAACAAGGAATCAAATTTAATTTCATTATGGATATCAGTCCTCTGTTATGGAGGTCAATTGAACAATATTCATTATTGGTGTCGTTATTATTGCTTATTTGCTTGTACAAACATGCAATAAAATCTAGGACGTGCACAAAAGGTACACGATTTTAAATGCTCTTATATCTGTATTATGCATTCTATTTCTAAAACAAATCAATACATTTTTAAAAATTCATCCTGCTCCACTTCCCAGAATGAAATGTATTTTCACCTTGCTCGTGATCCTCACTTTTCCTGTTTTCACTTTTAATCTATATGCATACTACTTTATTTTTCTTTTTATGTGCTTGTTCTTACATTTTAAAATAATTTTCTTACCTTGTTATTCGGTGGACCCTTCACAGTATGCAACGTTTTTGTTTCAATCTTTACAAGTTTTGTTAAATGTGTAGTTTTGCAACAGTTGTACTTTTGTTTAATCCTCTTTTGAAGCTGACTTTAAATACAAGAGAACTAGAAGATATGCAACTGAGGCAATTATCAAAGAGTATAAAAATCCAACCAATCGTCTGTGCGGATGTTGGAATTAATTAAGGACTGCAATATCGATATTTCGTACGTATAAAACAACAGATAACCCTAAGGCAAGAGACTGAACACCGGATCTCAGAACCGGTATAGAATCTCATCGACACTTGGTGAATCTATAGTCAAGAGATTAAAATGTATACTTTGATTCAAAAACTTATTCTAAAATGGCACTTTTAGAAATGATAAATGATTAAAATTTTAAGTTTAACTGATATGAAGATTACTCCATAAATCCCAGTTAGAAGTCTGTAATTCCCTGTTAATACTCACCATTCAATTGACATAATTTGAAAAGAGACCAGGCTTCAAAGAATCAATAATTCTTCATTAACACAAACGTATGCTAAGAAAGTAAAGAAAATGATTAATTAATTAATTAATTAGTTAATACTACTAGTACTACTACTACTAATAATAATAATAATCATAATCATTATCATAATCGTAATGTGGGCGATCAAATATTTTTCGAAGCCGTTTTATTACAAATCCGTGCTTGGATAATATAACATTCATCAATTTGAGAAAATGAAAAGAAAAAAAGGATCTGTTAAAGAAATTTAATCATATCGAAAATTTTTGAAAAAATATTGAGTGTGGATGTATTTGAAAATGTTAACAGATTTCTTATAAAAAATGCAATACTCGAAAATTAAAAATGTCCCATGGGGAGGTGGTCAGACAGATATAGGATACATTTTAAATTTGAAGTTACCGAGTATGATGCTGTAGATCCATAAGTGCAGAAATTAATTAATAAATGCGATAGTCAAGAAACATGGATCAGACTAGGCATTAAGTATAAAAATTGATGATTTGTAATATTGATTGTTAGTTATATTTAATTTGTATTGTTTGATTGCTTTTCTCCATGATTATATGTTATGTCTATCTGCATTTCGTAAGTGATCTTAGTCCACAATCAAGTTATTGGTCTACTTGACAAGTGACATTTATTTTGTAAACAGTAACATACATAGCTATTATTTGTCTGGGATTACAGAATAAATATTCAGATCAATATTATTGAAAATAAACATGTTTATTAGAATCGGAGACAAGGACGATATTTTTTCACTTGGAAAGAAAGAGTGAATAGGCCTATCTATCTATCTATCTATTCATGTAGATACAATATACTTTCAAAATATTTTAATATTTTTCTTGTACAGAATGCTAATAAGACGGAGAAGGAGCTATCTGAATACCAAAAATATGTTGTTGTTGTTGTCGTTGTTGTTGGGCTTAACGCCATTTTTCAGCACACGATAGGCTATACATGGCGGCCAGTATTAATGGTAGAGGAAGAAACCGGGAAATCTGCGGAAAGAACCACCGACCCACGAGAAGCTATTGGCAAGCTTTCTCACATATCCACATTCGCCGAATCTTAGACTCGAACCCACGCAGACAGAGGTGAGATGGCAGTGATCCGTAACGGAGAGCGCTTTAGACCACTCGGCCACTCGGGGCCCCACCAAAAATATATTTTTACGACAAAACGATGATAATAAATAAGAATCCATCTCACAGATTTCATGCTCAGCACTCATCCGCTCTCTCTCTCTCTCTCTCTCTCTCTCTCTCTCTCTCTCTCTCTCACACACACACACACACACACACACACACACACTTACACCCAGACGAACACACTCCACACACACACTGTCTACAATGACTAATAATTCAGGCACGGATATACTTTGCGACAGACATGCAGTCCATAGAAACTCATGCGAAGGAAAAATAATGCAATAATACTTCCATCAATCTACAAGTACTATAAACCATGCGTACCACGGTAACATTGCCTTAGGATGGCCCAAAAATGACGTTCACAGTCAAACTGCTATTTTTAACTTAACCACTGCTGGTTTTTACTGTAACCACAACTACGTCTGATGATTAATCTTTAACCCACACACAAATATGGAAAGTAAATTTTTAGGAAATCTTAGCCACCGCATGTCGAGAAATTGTCTTGAGTAGCATGGTGGGAAAGGACAATAAAGAAACACATATTTAAAACAGATAATGTGTAAGGATCTAACCGGCAAAGAGAAAGCCAAATTACTTAATATGATGATGATATATGGACACTAGTGTGAGGATGAAATCTGGACACTAGCGTTAAGATAGTATCTGGACTGTAGTGTGAGGTTGATATCTGAACACTGGTGTGAGGATAGTATCTGTACACTATGCGGAGATGATACCTGGACACTAGTGTTATGATATCTGGGCTATAGTGTGGGGATGTTGGGGCTGATATCTGGACACTAGTGTGATGATGATATCTGACCACAGGCGTGAGGACAGTATCTGAACGCTAGTGCGTAGATGATATTTGGACACTGCTGTGAGGATGATATCGGAACACCACTGTGAGGATGCTATCTGGACACTAACAAAACAAACATCATGAATCGATATTAGTACTAACTAAACAATAATAATGAATAATAATGCAACTGTTTAAGCTTTCAAGCTACGTTTCGTACAGTCTTTCTTGTTACCATATGAAACTTCAAAATGTCGGAATTTTAGACGGTTGCAGCTAAAAGTATATTTTTTAAAAGAATCAGAATTATCCAAACGATTTCTGCTCTTTTTGTACGTTGTACGCAGAGTCAATTTCTCAGATATTTTAGGATTGTCACTTGACTAAGATATTTTAATGAGATTTTACAATGGTTAAACGATATGTAGTTACGCAAATAAGTTTGTAATTCATGAACATAAATATTATCTCTGGAATTAAAGAAAAAAAGACTCTAGCTGATCACATCATTAATCTAATAGTTACAAATGCAAAACAATATATTTGCGAAAGTAGACAATATGCTATGGAAACTTGTTTCGAATGTGCGTCAGGGAGACA
The DNA here is from genome assembly GCA_016617855.1 of Megalonaias nervosa. Taxonomy (NCBI): domain Eukaryota; kingdom Metazoa; phylum Mollusca; class Bivalvia; order Unionida; family Unionidae; genus Megalonaias; species Megalonaias nervosa. Next base: position 53,740 of record JAECUM010000613.1, read on the forward strand.
AGCCAGCTATGTATCTGTTCAAAAAAGAGCGTTGCTTTAAAGTTTAATGAAGAAAAATATAGCGCTTCCAGAAATTGTAAATGTAAAAATATGACAATAGATTGCTATTGCACAAACAGCTAATAGTCATAAACTATGTTACTGGAAACACACACACACACACACACACACACACACACGTATATATATATATATATATATATATATATATATATATATATATATATATATATATATATATATATATATATATATATATATATATATATATATATATATATATAGATATAGATATATACACACACATGGTCTTAGGTAAGAGACTGACGGTGTTCCATTATTCTGTTAAATGGTTCATCAAATACAGGAATAGGTTGCAGATGAGCAGTACGTATCTTCTGTTTGGGTTTTCCAACCATCTGACAAGGGTGACAAGATCTAAACTATTTACAAACATCCGTTTTAGTTCGTGGCCAATACAAATGGTTCAAAATCTTTTAAGTCTTACTGACCACTAAATGTCCAACCAAAGGAATTTCATGAGCTAGGCTAAGAATTTTCTGTCTATACGACGTAGGAACAAGAATTTGATAGCTCACTGACCACTCGTCACCAGCGGGCACATTAGGTGATCTCCATTTTCTCATAATGACCCCATTTTTAAGAAAATATCAAACAGGTACTAATGTAGCTTCAGTTTCGCTAATAGCTCTCTGAAAGAGTCAGAAGATTTTAGGATCTTTTCCCTGTTGACAACAAGTGACTGTCTTTTATCACTCTGATTAAAATAAAGAGAATGAGTAGTAAAAGAGGATCCGTGTCAGGTAAAGGAATAATTTCATGATAATATCGATCTCAAGAGCTCTTTTTGCCATATCTAGTAACTGCACAAGCTGGGTATAAATCCGCGATTTCATTTACAATGGGATCAACTTTTCTTATCCAAACAAAACTTGTCAGTTAAAAGTGGATTAACGACAACTTAAACTCCAGTTAAGTCATTGCACTCGATTGTTGACAATTTACACAAAGGAGAGGAATATTTCCAAAGTCGCATTCTACTCCCTGAATAAGGACAAAGTAAAGTACATGATAAAAAAGACTCTGAGAAGCTCCTGTGTCAATTAGCACTTCTTTACGGGTAGGATTGGTAGAATCATCAATAAGCGATATAGAACCTATCGACACGAATGGTTCTTAATTGTCCATAATAAGATCAGACTGGGGTTTGTTTGACCCAACAAATATATTGATTTCAATATATGACCGTGACCTTGACCTCCTAGAAATAAGAGCATTTGTAATAGCTCTGTATTTTTTCTGTTGCTTATTTTTCAATCTGTAGCAATCAGAAATTACGTACCCTTTCTTCTTGAAATTATGTCTATATAGGAAGAGATTAGGATTTCTAATCAGTCTTATAAGAAATTTGATTCCTAAAACTTGTGCCAGATTAAATTTGGAATTGCTGTTATGAGAATGAGATGGGTTTTTTTTTACCACAAAATGCTGAGAAGAGGTCTTAATGATAAATGAAACTTTATGAGTGAAGGAATAATCGTCAGCTGTACGAGCAGTATCTTCAAATTTTGACCTTTTGCTCATTAAGGTAGGTTTTAGTGTCACTGTGGACTCGCTTCTTGAATTCTTCAACTAATATTAGTTGTCTGAGGTTATTGTAGTCTTGACCAACTTTCTTAGCTGAGCACCACCTATCAAACAGTTGTTCTGTTTTTCTAGCAAATTTCATATGAGCTTCTCCGGTTTCTTTATTACAATTCCAAGACCTTTGTCTATATGTCTCCGGCACCATCACAAAACCCTTCAAGATAGATTACTTAACCACATCATAATCAGCACTTTGTTGTACTGACGGTGAAGTGTAGACTTCACGAGCAACATTACGCCTGAACTTATGTGTAAAGTGGGGGAATACTTTCCAATTGCCAGCTTAAATTCTTTTAATCTTAAAAGAATGTGTTTCCCTTTCTTCTTTTTCTATTTCTGTCTGTTTTTCCATCTCTTCTTTTTTCATTTGCATTTGCCTATCTTCTCTCTCTCTCTCTCTCTCTCTCTCTCTCTCTCTCTCCTATTTTTGCAGTTGCATTTGCATTTGTCTCTCTCTGTGTCTTTATTCTTTCTGCAATTTCATTTGCATCTCTTATTGCGTTTTCTGAAGCTGAAGCCTTCTTAACTCTATTTCAATCTGGTGTTTTAATTTCAATCCTATTTCTTTAATTTCAGTTCCCCATAGAGAGTTTCTAATCAGACCTAAAACACTTTTATCAAAAGCTTTCATTTCCACTAAGTATTGTACCAAGATATTTTTAATTATTTCTGGTCTCCTTAAAGACGCCTTCGCCTCAGAAATATCATAATGTCTGGTAAGCTGATGCTATTCTAACCATTCCATGGTATGATTTAAAATAAAATTATCTACGTTAGATGATATTGTGAAAGCTTGTTGGTCTCACTTACGATTTCTCAAATATGTGAAATTAAAATACCTGGCACTTAGAAATGTTTCGAAACAAAATGAATTTAAATTTTAAAAAACACACTAAAGTTTTCTGAAACATTTTAGAGAATTTTGTATCACAGACGCGAGCCCCCATTTTTGTTTACGACCCAAAGTAATGGAAAAGATCAAAAGACAACAAGTTTTGTAAAATGCAGCTAATAATTAATTTCCCCATAATACAAAGTGAAAATTTAAAAGTACATTACAGTATTGTGAATTAAATCCCAAATAGTCCTAAAAGTTCTATCACAAGTCCAAATGTATAGAGTTCCAAATGAATTCCAGTGGTGTTCCAAATAAATGCCTATAATGAATGTATTGATGTGTCTGTAACCTCGAATGTGCTAAAGTGCCAACAGTCTTTTGGTGTATATCACAATGTTATAAACCAAAATGTTCTTGAGTGAATTCATTATAATTGCAAATTAATGATTTTGTTCAAATAGTATGAATGCGCACATTTAAATAAAGCAATCCACCCAAATTAAAACTAAACACACCAATAAGACTGATTCCACTTCGGATGTTAAGGTAGGGTTGAGTAAATTTGAAGTAAACAGCTTTAATACACACACGAACACACGCATTTGCCCATGCATAAAACACGCAATCTCTTTTGGCACACAAATTAGATAGGCTGACACAAGTATATAGTGTATAGGAGAAATTTTTTATAATTTTCTCCTCGCTAAAATCCAAATATCCTTCATATTTCTGAATATAGTTGCATTGACTAGGTTTTGCCATACTTGTTTTCGAGTAATCTTTTAACTCAACTTATTTTAATATACCAAATGGATGAAAAAATGTGTATCATATTTAATCATCCCTCATTCCCTGGAGATACTAGTATATCGCATTTATTTCTCTCTACTTTTCCACCCCATACAAAGTTAAATAAGATACGATATAGTTCTGCTTCAGTTTTTGCTGATGGATTTGGAAGTGCTGGAAAAAGATGTATGAACATGGACAGAACAATATCTTTTACAACAATTACTTTACCTACTACTGAATGATGTCTTTGACTCCATCTTACCAAAATTGTTTCTGCCTTTGTTAGTTACTTCCTATACTTAATTTCCACCATAGTTGTTAAAAACGTTTTTTTACGTTTTTGATTTTTCCAAAAAAAACCTCTTTTTTTTCTTTTTTTATTTTTCGGAACGTTTTTTACGTTTTTATTTTCTCCAAGAAACTAATTTGACCAAATCCTGTCCTGAATTTTTTTTATTTTCTCACGCTTGATAATGTTGCTGCTTGTTCAGTCGCTAATTCTTGGAAGAAAATCAAAATTTTGCATTTTCCCACGGTCGGTCGGTCGGTCGGTCCATCGAAAATGTTGCTCGTCGCAAGTTATGCAAGTTATAGCGGTGTCAGTGTCGCAACTCGCAAGTGTCCCTTTGAAGTTTGGCAACAAATATCATTATACTGGCGCAGATTATGCATAGCAGTAACGTGAACTCGTAGTAGAGGGATGGCCAACTTCAGCGCCAAGTTTGAAGCGCAAAATATGTTTGCCGCAGTCCCAAGTGACGGCGGGGGTCAATCTGCGCGGGGGTAAAAAACGACCACATGCGGTGACAGTCTATCGCAGTGATGTCCAACCAGTAATTTACCGTCTGTTTATAGGCCTAGTTGCCTACGGAAACATCTTTTATAAACTTTTCGGTCAATATTCCGCATAATAATCGTAGTGTTTCTTGGAAAATCGATTTTCCTGCTGCGACAGCTCGGGCTGTAGGCCGAGCTGCCTGGGCTACATAACGATACTGGCTCGTGCTGAAACCTTACATACACAACTAGCGGGCAAGTAGCGATTAAGATTGTCTATAGTAAATTACGAATTTAAAATAAATATTTCTTGTGTATAGCCATAAAATGCCGAAATAAAAAAGTGAAGAATGGAAACATCTTTTAGTACTAGATGAAAAAGATAACGTCACTTTGAGCAAAGTTAGTTACATTTACTGTAATAAAGAATTTCACAGTGGTGTTGTACGTATAAAAGGTCACCTACTTGGAGATCCAAAGTCTGGCATCAGCAAATGTTCAAAAGTTCCATATCAAGTGCAGCAGGCCTTACAGAAGCAGCAGTCTGTGAGACTAGAAGCGGAAGCGAAAAAACGAAAACTCGACGCACTGGATAAAGCCACAAAAGCCGCTAGTAGTGAGGCAAGTGAGAAGCAGATGTCGTTACCCTCTATGTTCGCGAGTGCTACGAAAAAGGATGCAGACAAAGCTGTCGCTCGTTTGTTTTATGCCAGCGGCATACCTTTCGCTATTGCCGACAGTACTTATTTTAAGGATGCAATAACTGCCGTGGCAAAATGTGGTCCTCACTATAAAGCACCAAACAGAATAAAAATTTCAACTGAAATGCTAACTGGGGAAGTACATCAAGTGGAACAATTTATGGCCTCTTTTAAGGAAGAAGCCGTCAAGCACGGAGTTACGCTTATGTCTGATGGTTGGACAAATGTGAAGAACAAACCCATTGTTAACTTTCTTGCAGCTACTGGTGACGGCTGTATTTTTCTCAATGCTTTGGATACTTCCGGTGAAATCAAAGACTGATCGTTTATTGCTAGCGAGATATCAAAGTGCATTGAATCGTATGGCATGGAAAGTGTTGTACAAGTTATTACGGCCAGTGCATCAAATTGTGTTGCAGCTCGTAAGATGTTACAGCAGCAATATCCTAATATTGTTTTCTCGCCATGCACGACTCACTGTCTGGATCTTTTACTGGAAGATATAGGGAAGCTGCCATGTATAGATAGTGTAATTTCTGATTCTAAAGATATTGTCAAATTCATCACGACTCACCAGTATTCCCAAGCATGTTTTCGCAATCGTTCTGAGTTAGAGCTTCTAAAGCCCAGCGAAACAGGATTTGCTACTCACTTTATTATGCTGCAACCTTTGAGTACAGTTAAGGATGCTCTGCAGGAAACTGTGATAAGTCGTGAGTACAAAAAGTGGCTAAATGATGCAGTTTATAAAAAGAAAGGCGAGGCAGTCACAAGCACGATTTTGAATGGAACGTTTTGGAGCTCGGTAGAAACAATAACTAAAGTATGTGAACCGATTGTTGAGCTACTGCGACTGGCTGACGGAAAAATACCTTGTACAGGAAAAGTATATTGGAAAATGTTCCAAATCGATCAGTCTGTGGAAGCTGCTGATTTACCACCAGCACGAAAAAAACAAATTCGCCAGTTCGTTATGGACAGATGGAAAATGTTACATACAGATCTACACGCAGCCGGCTTTGTGCTCGATCCCGAGTATTCTCATTTTTCCCAACATCAAAACGAAGAAGTCATCGCAGGCTTTCACGCAATGATAGAAAGAATATACCGTGACGACGTTCAGTCGCAGGTGAAAGCCATGCAACAGCACGCCGTGTATCGTGCAGGACAAGGATTATTTGCTCGACCGATGGCGGTTGCAGCTGCTAAAGAAATGCCAACATACAGGTGGTGGATGTCATTTGGAGCTCACGTTCCGGAGCTGCAACAAGTTGCAGTTAGGGTCTTACCACAGGTGACGTTCGCCTCCGCCTGCGAGAGAAACTGGTCAACATTTGAGTTTATTCATACGAAAGAGCGAAACCGTATGCAGTGCAAGAGAGTGCGAGATGTAGTGTTTGTGCATGCAAATCTTCGCCTAAAGGCAAAGATGGACAATATCAATTATATGGAGGAAACCATAGAGTGGTCAGATCAGTCAGATGGTGATAACGACGTTGAGTGAAATTGATTGTTGTGTTGCATAAAAAGTACTTGAACGTTTTTAAAACGTTTTTTTTTTTTTTTTCGTTTTTTATTTTTTGAGGGAAAAACGCGTTTTTTTAACGTTTTTTATTTTAATTTTAACGTTTTTAACATCTATGAAACCCAGCATTGTTTCATAAAGAAAGTCTGCCACTGCGCTCATACAGGGACATCTAACGTTGACCTGTATTTTACTACACCATTTTCCATCCATCAATATATAAATATATATATATATATATAAAACAAGTAGAATTTCTCCTGGACTGAATGATACACGCACGTGTCAACTTGGCTCGAAAACTTTTTTTTTTTGGAGCGATTGTTTGAGATAAGCCAAACATGAAGGTGGAGAATCTGAGGGCTGTTTGCAAAGGAGAGCCCCCCCCCCCCGTGTTCGAACGTCCCTACTCTGGGGTAAGGCCCTGGGATGTTCCACTAGCAGATCGGGAATATCGTTGAACCACGGTTGCTGGGTCACAGAGGTGCGCCAAAATGACGAGTCGTGTTGTGTTTGGTTTTGTGAAGGACCTGTGGGATCATTCTGAAGGATGGGAAGGTAAAGGCGAACAGACGATCCCCCCTCAGGCTGAGTGCATCCACTGCACAGGCCCTTTAGTTGGGAAAGGTGAAACATCAAATGGGAGGTCGTTGTTCAGCTTGGTGGCAAACAAGTCCAGCAGTGTTTTCGAGAAAGATAGAACAGAGTGTCTGTTACTGATTGGTGGAAAGACCATACTGTAAGAACTATCCTTCCATTCCTTGACGGACTGTCCGCCAAAATATTCATCTTGCTGGAATGTGGCGTACTGGGAGGAATATTCCCTCTGAACTTGTCCAGCAAAGAGGGTTCCAGACCTCCACACAGAGAGAATGTGCATGTGTGCCTCGTTGTGCCCGGAGTACGCTACCAAAGATTTTTATTAATTTTAGATGTCGGAAAGAGTTGTTTTCCTTTACCATTTATTGTGCGGATCGTTTTCTATACTTTATAGAGGCACGAGAGTTTAAAGTGGAAACATTTTTTCCGTGATGCTCTTTCACATTCTTTAATTTTGTGGCAAACTGTAGTCCGGAATATATTGTGCCTAATTAAATTTTCAGGCGTTGACTAATTGTTAAATTTCTCAGTGCTTCTTTGCTTTGCCTAATGGCTTCTTTGCAGTCTATGAACCGTGGTTTTTGGGTTCGTTTCGAAGTGGGTGAAAACATGGAGATGGATTCTTCTCCAGTCTTGATTAAAACAGATGTAAAAAGTTGAATAGGATCAGTGACGTTTAAAATGTATCTCTGTTATGTCTAGTTTCACAAAGTGTTTAAAACCTGGCCCAGTCGGCGTTCTTTAAATTCCAATGTAAAATTTAGAAATGGCTCATCGAAGGAAGAGCTTATATTCTTTAGAGAGATTATGAAGTGGTCACTACTGTGAAGGTCATTAGCGACCTTCCAATCATACTCCTAAAGCAGCGAAGAAAAAAAATTGTCAGATCAATGCACGTAAATATATTGGTGTTATACAGACACATACCATGTCTGGAAATGAAATCTTCTACCATTTTGCCCGTCTTTTATGTAATTTGATGCACATATACTGTTTAGGGCACTGAAATCCCCGAGTAGAAGAAATGGGGTAGGCAGCTGTTGAATGAGTTTATTTAAATCATTTGGTAGTAATTTGGTATTTGGTGGTATATAAATGGAACAAAACGTAATCACTCGATGTATAGTGGAGCTTACAGCAACGGATTGTAAATCTGTCTTTAAAGGCATGACATTTGAAGAGACCCTATTGTTCACAACAGCTGAAGCTCCTCCTGAAGCCCTGTAACACTGCTAGAGTAGGCGTTAATTTTTAAGTATGATGGTGTCTGTATATCGTAAAAAATTTCTGCAGATGTAGCACTGCAGGATCATGATAAAATTAGTGATAGTGTAGTAATTGGAGTAGACTTTTCGCGGGGAAAATCTATACGTTTATTTACCAGGAGGAAGTACGGGGTTAAAGCTTTTTGTTCGTAGGTATGGAGCTGCCTTGAATACAGGGATCAGTTTCTTCTGCATCCATGTCCTCAAAGTCGCCAACACTATTGTGGAGCTTTATAGGATCATCAGACCTTGTGCTACCTGTTAGGGTTCTGTTTCTTTTTGTTTGGTGATTCTGGTATTGGGAGATTATTGAATATTGTCTGTATGGAGATTATATTTTTCTAAGGTTTAAAGTGTGGCGCGTTATTGTTTGAGCTTGTTGCTGAATCAGGTGGGCTTTTGACATTGCAGTAACCTCGTTCGCTCCCACAGCACTAAATTCGTCCTAAGGCGCGATTCGCTATCGTGACTTGCATTGAGTCTGCGATACAGAAATCTGCCATACGTAGTATTCGTATCAAACGTAAAGAAAATTTGCAGGACACCAACATCAATATATTCACCTTCAACACACCAACAGTAATTAAGTTGAAGTTTTACAATTTAAGGTTGAGATATACATCTCAAACCCACTTCGTCGTTTCAAATGTCAGAAGTACGGCCATCATAAAGACAGGTGCTCCAAAAGCGCAGTATGTGGCCGATGCAGGAACCCTTTGGATCGGGAACCCGAAAACAAAGTCACTCCACACTGCGGAAAGGAGCATCACCCGAATTCCAAAGACTGTGGAACCTGGAAACAGAAGAAGAAAATACAAGGAGTAAAATACACTTCCAATATCCCCTTTCCAGAGGCCAGAAAGACTGTTCAGGATGCATCCTCCTTTCATGGCCCATCTCAACTGAAGAATCATTTTGGTAGAAAGTTGGTGTCTGGTGGTATACAAATAGAACAAAACGTAATCGCTCGATTTTTAGGAACGCTTACAGCAACAGGTTGTAAATTTGCTTTTAAAGGAATGACAATATTAGCAGTCCAATTTTTCCCAATGACGGAAGTTCCTCCCGAGGCTATGTCAACATTGTTTGGAGTAGGTGTTAAAAGGAGTAATTAGTAAGTGTGATAGCCATATCTTTTAAAAGGTTTCCTGCAGGCATAACACTGCAGGATCATGTTCATTTAAAACCAGAAGATTATCACTAGTTCGTTTTAAGTACTCGGAAATTCCATTGTATGATGGTGTTCTTCTTTATGAATCAACAGTAGAGATGGTGAAGTAAATAGGTTAGATATTTCGCAGGGCAAATCTATATGCTTATTTATCAGGAGTACGGGGTTAAACTTTTATTCCTAGATCGTGAGCCACCTTGAGTACAAGGAGCAGTCTCTTCTCCATCATCTTCTCAAATTAGACAAATCTACTTTGCGGCATTGTAGGGTTATCAGACCTGCTTACCATGTAAAAACGTGTCACAATTCACACATTTTTTTTATTAAATTGAAACAAAGATTGGCAGGCGAGTCTGTGGACTGCAAGAGAAAAGGATGGATGATGAAATAAGATTAATAAATTACCTACCCTTGCCTTAGAAATTTGTATGCGAATACAAAAACAAAATTATTTAATAATGGCCTTACACGATGGGAAACGTAAATGGCAAATGTACACCACGTGTACGGTTTAACAACTCTTAAGAGAGCTAATTATTTTAACAAGTTTGATTAAAAAAAATGAACGAAGTATAATCCTTGATGTTTTCGTTACCACAAAACATTGTTCGTTGACCCAGCGAAAGTCGCTTATCTTCTTTAATCGTAAACAATGATGATGCATGCAACAAGGGACCAAACAATATGAGAATCCTTCATGAATGCCCAAGGTAAAGGTTTCTTACGGATTCAGTGTTCTGGAAGATTTTGGTACACACCAATGGGAGGACAGAATGTCCGTTTTTCGGTCGGGTATTTTCCTCCTGGAACAGTACTAGCTATGCAATAGCAGCAGGTAAGATATTACCGATATTAAAACATCCCTTACGCAGAATACAATTCAAACACAGAATACAAAGGAAACAAATCGCTCGTACCTAAAAGAAACCATTTTTCAAATTTGCTTACATTGGTTTACACAACGGTATGGGAGAATTTATAGACGCACTCTATATCAACATGCACACACAAACACACAATACCAGCAAAACTTTTTTTATAAGGTGAAGGATTTTAAATTTGTGGTGGGGAAAGAGCAAGACGTACACAAATGCACAAAATGTAAATAAATACAAAATGTTCGGCAAAATGATGAGCATCTCTCTTTTCCAAAGATGTGGGTGGCCCTGAAAAGGGCTGTTTTATTTTAGGAATTGTCCGGAACGTCATCTTCTAGGAGGACAACCACATCTCACAATATGTCTCACCACAGCATAAAGCCGGCTTTATCTAAAGGGAAATAGAAGTCATCGGTCTCTATACACCCCACATCTTCTCCGTCTTTGTTTCTGTTGATGTTATTGTTGATACCTCAGTTGTTCCCTTTGTCTCTACTCCCAGTACTTTTCTCTTTGGCATGTTCTACCAAGTCGTACGCCATTTTTAAGATGGTGTTCTTCAAATAAGGGAGCTTCTGCATTAGGCGCTGTTTTATACTGGTATTCTGTGTGTATGTGAACCTTGGTTTAACTTAGTCGGGTAATTTGAGATCAACGTCTTCAGTGTGTAGTCGAGATGATTCCAAATCCACTATCAACTCAGCCAGTCCCACGGTTACAGTTTGGTCGTGCAGATGTATTTGCACCTGTTTCTTTTTTGTGGATGTAGGCGGATACAGATTTGTTTTTGTCAACATTCTTCTTCTAAATGATCATTCTAGTCTTTTCTAAAATCATCTTTAGGAAAACAAAAGTAGCAAACATGATTGCCTGCTATAAGCATTTCTTGAAGAAAACATTTCACGTTTATATATTCACCAGTATAAATTATTATATAACGTAATAAATAAGAGTTTTGAGAGAATGAATTCGCTAAAACAGGAAACGATTAAAAAATGGTTAGCAGACAGTGAAATTTTCAACAAATACTCTATTGGAAGAAAACTTAGGCAAAAAGAACTTTCAAGAAGATAATGCCAAACTGTTAAGAAAGCCCGTAAACAAAAAAAAAAAAAAAAACAAATTGAAAGTTAAGAATAGTAAAACTACAAGAAGAGACATAAACAATCTAACACAAACAAGATCAGTTAACTAATAACGTGGAAGAATGAAAATACAAGACCAGTTAACAGCAGCATTGCCTTATATAGGTCATGACAGATTGCAAAAGTGTAGTCTAATTAAAAAAAGAAGTAAAACTCTTCCCGTTATTGCATGCCTGTCATGCGTGGAAATATTATAAAGGATATAGCCGATTATGATTTAAATCGATTTTAAAGTATAAATTAACTATTACAAAAGTTATTTGATATGTATATTACAGAATTATTTGCTTATCTCGTAAAAGCAGCAAAGATAAACTTAGGACAAGAAACACCGAGCACAAATTTATCAAGCTTTAAATGATGTAATAGGTTTATTAAAATAAAAGAACTCAGTATAAAATTACAGAGCAAATATTTTATGAACGGCCAAATTAAAGATCTGAAACAAAAATTGATTGATTGTGGATTTTTCGGCACACCAGCACTGTAAGACCATATAGCGCCACAAAAGAGTTATATGAATAAACATAACAATCTAAAAGGTTCACTACGAAACAATGATACAAGCCCAAAAACACGACAACATGGTGGAAATATGAGGGTCCCTGATCAACAAGGAATGTAAGAAACATAACGACAACATGGTGAATGACGGTTCCCAATCAACGAGGATGTAAATGTTCTTCGTAAATTGTAAAGAGATAATAAAAATTAAATAATGCTGATTAACAGTACGAATTGTCGTTACAAAATATTAAAAATAATAGGACGGTATAAAACCTAAATGTTTTAATAAATGTTACCTTTCTTCAAGAAATTTAAAATAAAAGTTTACCGTATCAAAAATTTCCTTCACGTGCTGAATGTTGTAGTAAGGACCGCGTGTAGGTTGGAGATCGAAACAATCTCAAAGAAAAATAAACAAACCAAAAATAAAGCCCAAACCCTCGAGATCATCACACAAGGGAAAGAAAACAATCAGCAGAAATATAGATTGTTCTATTGGTATTCCTGCGGAAGCATAAAAAATGAACCAAGGATATATATCCACAAATGTCACCAATTGACAAACTAGCAAATTTAGAAAAAGAAGTCTTGTCAAAATTAAAACTCGTATGGATATTAATATAACGGAACTACCTAAGAAATTTGAAAGGGTACTTTGGAAAGAATGAGAAAGATTTGAACTAGAATATTTCTCGGTTATTGAATTACAACCTAAATCCAAAATCATACGTTTAGCCAAGTATTAATTGATCCTAAAACTTATTAGAAATAAGGCGATACTTTCCGTGAAAATAAAAGTGTAATCTCGTAAATTATATCACGATTTTATTAGTTTCATAACAAAGATATTTAACACCAAACAATGTGCAAAAATGCGTTCGATATTTTCAGGTGTTCTTGAATTTTCAGGCGTGCCGGATGTTTTTCAAGAAGCTATTTAGAAATTTTAGCATATTTCTATATGTAAAGCAATTATTTCTTCTCTTGCAGTGATATTGATATTAGTCTTGAAAAAAGTATGTATTTATTGATTTTTCACCAAACCCCGCTATAACCCCAGCCATACCTGATATAACCCCGTCCACCCCTTTGTCGCAAAGCACTCTAATCGCAGGGATCGGGACAGCTCACTCAGGTAGCTTGGTATACGAGTGTAGACACCAAGCCTAAGGCTCAAATAGGTGCTTTAGCACTATTTGGTGATTTACAGAGTACTTCACCAGCAACCAATGCTACACCCACACCCACCCACTTCTGCCGTAGTACCTAAGATTCCATTGTTTACGGGGTTACGACCCAATACAGAAAAATGAAGTTATATACGAGTGGAGATTCGAGGTAAAATGTCTTATACCTTAATATCCTCCAACGATTATGATTCAGGCTCTCAAACGGTCTCTGAGGCAGGGCGAGACATACCGTCATAGCATTAGACGAGAAAGCACTGAAGCCACACTGAAACACTCAGATGCTGCCTTTTCGGAGATATGTCAACTCAAGGCAAGGTCATGCAAGAGTTTTCAACACTTTCCAGAGAGAAGAGGAATCCGTGACTACCTTCAGTTCGACTCCATAACTATGATGAGTTGCTGCGAGATTAGGATGGTCGACAAGCAGCTGAACTTGCCGATGTACGCTGACCCAATCCCCTCTAAGTATACCTCCAGCGCATTGTAGAGGGCGGCCACGAGAGACACGAGGTGGTGGAAGATTTCAACTTAAATATCCAATAAACAGCAGAGACATTAGTATCTTAAATCAACGCTCTCGCTAAAGAGATGAATGAACAGTCGCTACACCTCAGAGAATTGACTGGGATTAACAATGGGCTGAATAACAAAAACAAAGTCAAAACGACGACGATGACAACCGAAGCCGTTACAGCAATAGGAACCAGTAAAAATACCGACAAACAGAAGCGTGACTATGACAGAAGCGTACCAACCAAAAGACTAACCACCTCTGTAGATGGCCATACGGGGGACGGTAACCATCCTAAATGCCAGAATACGCTGTTTCAGAGATTGGTTGGTTCTTCCAACACTAGTATTGTTTACTTAATGTGATTGGGTGGGACATCATGCTACATGTCTGCGGAATGATGCCCCAGTGCTAGACATCACTGTAAACTCCCACACTGCAGACATCGGAGTGACATGACTGAAAAATTGTTAAAGCTACGTTGAAAATCCAAATCACACACACACACACACACACATAATGTTCCAGTCATTGCCCTTATTGACAGTCGGTCCATGGTAACTACTGTATTAAATCGTTTTATTTGTCACTTATGTTAAGACAGTGCTTCACCTCTCTTCGAGTCGCTTGGTCTGAGATCCTCTATTGCAAGTTGTTCATTTCTTTGCTACCTAGGATAGATTGAGTATCCGATTTTAATGTCGTTTTTATCCTATTTTGAACTCGGTGTCCCTGATTTACTTGTAACGGGTACAGCGTCTAACCGTGCCGGTCCTGTAATTATAGGAAAAAATGTCATTCATTTAAGTAGGGATTACATGGTTGATAATCCTCCTGCAGATAGTATTCCGGATGCATAGAAAATTGTCATTGGAAGCATTTAAAATCTACCAATATGCGTAACGTGAACGTTGCGACGTATGAAACCATTTACTATCAACGGCATTAACCGAAATATTGATGCTCAAATAGAGAACTTGGGAAACTCTAAACGGCTTAAGGTTTATCCAAGGGTGATCAGGGATGATCTACAGGGGTCATATTCCAAGGTTCAGGTAAAACTTTGCAATATGTCTACCAAATGTGTGACGATAAGACCCCAGTCTGATATGCTTCATAAGTTAAAGTTGTTGACCAATTAGCTTCTGATTTTACCCCCATCATGTTCGAAGACAGTGGAGATTCTCCTCTGGAAGAACTAAAGTTAGATCGACGCTGAAAATCTTAGCCCAGAGCAAATGGATACACTCAGAAACGAATTGGTTTACAGGAACTGCATATTTTCAAGGGGTGGGGGGCCACAGACTTGGGAAAGACAAATTTCATCAACGTAAGGTGGTGATTGATGACGGCAAAATTTTCAAACAGCATATTGGATAATATCCCCTGAGATGTACGAGGGGTGGTCAGCATATTAAGGAAATGTTGGATGCTGGTGCAATCAGGGAATTTTATAGTTCTTACGCCTCTAATGCTGTTTTGGTACGGACACATAACAGCCTACGTTTCTGTATAGACTACAGGACCCTCAATGCGAAGACCCGGAAGGACACTTACATGCTACCGCTGTTTCACGATATTGTCGCAATCTTGCATGGGGACAAGTTCTTCTCCAAGCTGGACCTAAGATCAAGCTATTCGCAAGTCGAAAGTCGAGATGGAGGAAGAACACGGGCAATCAATACACATCCTTCTCGGTGGGTCCTCTCGGCTTCTATAAGGCGAACCGCACGAGTTTGGTCTGTGCAACGCTTGGGCTACGTTTCCTCATTTTATGGAGAAATGCATGGGAGAAATACACCTCATAGAGTGCCCCGTTTTCACAGACGATATTCTCCTATTCTCCAGGAAGTTCGAAGAATACATGGAACGTTTAGAGGCAGCGTTCGCACGCTTACATCAGCATGGTCACAAGCTAAAACACTCTAAAAGCGAGTTGTTCATGTCCTCGGTCGTTTTTCTGGGTCAAGTTATATTTGAGGAAGGTATAAAGACTGACCCAGAGAAAACCTCTGCAATTAGGACTTGGCAAAAACCGAAAAATATTAAGAAACTACGTCAGTTTTTAGGGTTCATGGGGTAATATAGCCAATTTGTCGAGAACTTCTGGCAGACGGCACAACCATTAAACGCTCTATTAGAGACCCATGGCACGACCAAAGCTTCTCGAAAGAACAAGTGCAGAAACAAAACAAGTAGATTCTTGGACTCGGGGCGCTGCCTAAAACACCGCCTTTACAGCTGTGATGGACAAGTTAACCTCTACCCCCATCTTAGCATATGCCGACTATACTAAACATCTTTTCCAACATACGGATGCTAGTGGCTCAAGTTTAGGTGCAGTCATGTATAAAGAGCAATATGAGGTGAAATGGGTCATTGCCTATGCGGCGAGTGGTGGATTGAGACTCAGTGAACCCAGCCACTATCCAGCTTTAGCCAGATCATAAGCTCCAATTTTTGGCGGTCAAATGGGCTGTGACGGATAAATTCCATGCCTATGTTTTAGGTTCCTCCTTCGAGGTGATCACGGACAGCAATCCGTTTACATACGTCCTTTCGACGGCTAAACATTTCGCTACAGGGTTAAGATTGGTTGCAGCTCTAGTAAACTACAATATTTCCATCAGGCATAGAGCTGGGAATATAACGTTGACGCCGACGGTTTAGCGTTTGCCACAGAACTTTCCAGGCGTTGGAAGCCATTTCCACTGCATGCCCACGTCCATCTTCCACCGACCAATCTGCAACTTTTCACACAAGCAGCATAATTACATTATTTCAAATCTCTGCCCCGTTTCGTATTTTGTATGGACAGGTCCCTAACCTGCCGAAAATCACGCGAGTCACATCCGAATCGAAGATACCTAAGTTGTTAAGCTTCCTACTTGTATTAGTCTATTATTTGTCGTGTACTATGCATACTTGTATTTTCCGAAAGATTTTGAAAATCAACTGAATTACAGTAACCGTTTTCTTATGTGATCTCAGTTCGGGTGTCTCAACGTCGCGAGTTTGTAAACCGGACCAATCAGTATCCTTTCAGAGCAAAGAAGTTTTTGTTTTAAAAGGGCTTTCTTGGGTCAGTATGAAAACCCTATTAGATAAGCGGTTTTGGGGGGGGGGGGTGATTATGATTTTTAACGTAGCTTTAACAATTTTTCAGTCATATCGCTACGATGTCTGCAGTGTGACAGTTTATAGTGATGTCTAGCACTGGGGCATCATGCCACAGACATGTAGCATGATGTCCCACCAAGTCACATTATCCTGACACCAGGCCGACCAGTCCTAACAGTAACCTCTTAATGCTTAGCGCCAAGCGAGGCAGCTGTTAGTACCATTTTTGTAAGTCTTTGGTATGACTCGACCGGGGATCGAACCCACGACTCCCGCATCCGAGGCGGACGCGCTAACCACTAGGCCACCGGAGCGGTTTAGGGGTGGGTGGGTGAGGTGTATGGTTGCAATAGTACGCTAGTTATACTGGATGTCTGCTATAGATTTGTGTTTCTTTTATAATCGGGGGGAGAGGGATATTTAGGTTTGAGTATGGATGTTTTATTGGGGGTGGCAATTTGTTTTCTCTAGGTTCGTGTTTTGGGAGTTTATTTTAATTGTTTGGGGGCAAGTTCTTTTCTGGTTTCATTCTTTTTCACCCCGAGTTTTTTCCCGTTCTTCTTTTGCACTGCATATGTAGTCGTTATATCTCCTGTTCCTGGTCTTTATTTGTTGCTGCTCTTGCCATGTGTCACGGAATTGTATAAATCCCTTTGTTATTTATTAAATACATGTACTCGGGTTTCGTTTTTTGTGTACAACGATACCCGAGGGTGATTTATGTATATTTTACAAAATTTCGAAACAGTAAGTTCGGTTCATCCTGTGCCGCGCGTGCGAAGTGCTTTCGATGGGAAAAACCGATATTCATCAAGCGCACAGACGATGTAGGGCTACATTGTGTATAAATGCCTCACCGTAGGACGAAGTCGTTACACTACGGAAACGTCTTGTCAGTAAGCAGTCTACTTAAGGACTTGCACATCTTCAGCTGTAGAGGAATGCGAGTTATTTATTAATTTCTTACGTACAAGTTATACCTATTGTACTACCACGTTTATTTTTGTATATTTTCTATGTAGCTGCGGCGTGCGTAGTATAATGCAAATATTTTCTATTCCTGTATGTGACATAACTGGAGATCTATATTAGCAATAAAGTTGCATTTTATTAAGAAACGTTTAGTACCATATGATTTTCGTCGGACACAGGTAGGTTCGCTTCTGAACCTGTTTATTGCTTTGTAATGTTGTGCCGATAATGTAATTTGTATAGCTTACTGTATATAACGTCATTACGTGTTATCGTATATGCCCGTGTCATTCTTAGTACACGGTGTTAGATTTATTTTCAGCTGATCAGAGCTGACGGGGTACCAGCTGTAGAGCTGACCATAGAAGTTGACCATAGTAGCTATAAAGCTGACCATAGCAGCCGTAGAGCTGATTGAAGTGTTTTGCTGGTCGAGTAGCAATTCATTGGGCGTTGCTGACCGACTGGTAGGAGGTGATTGCTTGACTGAATGGTATTCGGTGACTACCACTTGATTGACCATTGTTACTGGTAGCCAAGTATTCTAGTGACGGAGTGTTTTGTGTAACTCCATACATGTATTCTTTTTAGCCATGGGCTAATTTTGGGGATTGTTATACCCAGTGTTTTTAAGGGCTGTAAAGATATAGTTGTATATCTGTCCCATTCTTACGTCATTTTACTATTTGAGTAAAGTACATCATTTTTCGCTATTTGAATGAATACATCATTTTACTATATAAGTAAAGTACATCATTTTACTATATATAAGTAAAGTACATCATTTTTACTATTTGAGTAAAACACATCATTCCTTTCGTCGTGTGAACTTACTGTGAATCATTAACCTTTGTCCTTCTACTGTGTAAGTTCATTTACTTGTATTCACATTTATGTTACATTAGGTTCGTGCGGATTGTATTAATTTGGTCCACTATTTGGATCTTATACACGCACGTATTAATCATAATTATTTTTTCATTTGAGTCATTCATCAATAAACACT
This sequence comes from Megalonaias nervosa, assembly GCA_016617855.1. Lineage (NCBI taxonomy): Eukaryota > Metazoa > Mollusca > Bivalvia > Unionida > Unionidae > Megalonaias > Megalonaias nervosa. Next base: position 72,406 of record JAECUM010000613.1, read on the forward strand.
ATTTTTGTCACCATCAAAAGTGTTATGTTATAAATCCGAAATCTAACCCGGTTATCTTGTTACACCTTCCATTGTTCTGCTCTGATATTGCAGTTGTTTTCCAGATCTGTATTTCCGCTACTTGTTTTCCGCATTTTTTCTGTTCTACGTTGTTGTACTCTGCTTGTTCCTGCTACTCTTGTCTTTGTTCCCTTGCCCTTCTTTGATTTTACTTTCTTTTCCTGGTCTTCTTTATTTCCAGCTACTTGTGTCTCGTATTTTCCTTTGTCCCGCAGTGAGTTGTCTTGCTCTGGTGTACGGATCTTCTATATTACTACCCTTATTCGCCCTGTTGGTCCCTTGTTCCTGAAATTTTGCTGCGAATACACTTCTCACTTGATTGGTCATTTGGTCGCCTTGTTCAGTTGACCGATTTCTCTTTTATCATTCTCATTTTGTGTTCATTTAACGCCGTTTATGAAGACATGGTACCAACTGGAACATTAGGACTTCAATTGTGTTTTCTATGAACAATGCAGTTATTGCTATTATGGGATATTTGCCACTTGAAATACCTTCTGAACTGAGACCACAGTTTTCTGTCACCACATATACCGGATTTGAAGTCCATTTCAAATGACTACCTTGCGTCACTACTACAGAAGCAAGGTCTTCTTACAACCATAAGAGATGATGTGAAACTAAATCTAGAAGAATCTCCGGTAGGCATGGTCGAACGTGCAAATGTAAAGGCTCCTTGTTTGACTTTGTAGGCGACTACGTTTACATCACAGATGAAAAACCTAGTTCAGCCAAAAAGTTGATGCACCAATACACAGGTCCATATGTTGTGCATAGTGTTACAAGCTCACATACTTGTGTTTTGATAGATCCAGCCAGCAAGATATTATTTCCATATCATGTTCATGTGATCGACTAAAATCAGCACATATTCGTCAACCAACACCATCAAACTATTTTACAAGGTAGCAAGGCTCCCAAATCATATTAACATCAACAGCGACTTTAAACTGTTCCTGACCAGTCTGTTTCTGACGACATCGAATCGTCCAAAGATAATCAAACTATTGCTAGTCATGTTCTTTACAGCCAGCCAAAACGTGTTAGAAAGAAACCGCGTAGATTTTGTGACTCAGATCATGTCGATCCAAATAATCTTGAACAACTTTCAGTCTCGTCAGACTCTGGGGGTTTCATAAAATGAAGCCTTATTTTAGCATGGCACTCTACAGTTGATGGAATACAATATCTTGTTCACATTGTTGGTGAATCAACCCAAAATGCATTATGGATCCCAGGTTCTCATTTGAATGCTAAGGCACATTAGAAGATAGTAGACCGCCTAGTGCGGTCTACCTTGAACCAAAATTGAGAATTGTCGTTACGCAGTTGTGATATGAAATATTACACTAGTTAGGTTTAATCGCGTTTGGACCTATACGGTGCCAGTCATATTTGCATTGCTTTTCATGTAAACATGTAATAGTGTTATAATTAAAATTCACAACTCGAGGGACCGTAAATCGCACAATCTGACAGCTGAAGATATGTATTTCTCCAGGTGCCATTGTATCATCTCTCCTACAAATTTCGGAGGGGCTCTACATAAATAGTACATGTATTTAACAATAATTATAATGGGTAAATTAACTCAATATTATTTTTTTTTTTTTTTTCTTTTTTACTGTATTCATACCGGTAATATTTTAGTCATGTTGTGCATGGAGATATTTAATTGTTTTGAATTATTACTGTTCAGTATTGATATTCATTTCTTATATACTTATTTGTTCGAATGGAATTACAAACATTGGTTTTTCCTAACTCTTTTTCAAATTCAACCTATATCTAGCTAAGGGAAATAATCCTCACACAAAGATGTTGCAATGTCATCCGAGGTTAATTCCCTTGTATTGTGGAATCTATAGATATTATGACTTATTAAATACCACAGATTAAAATGTTCCTTTTATTTTTAAATCCCATATAATTAAGATTAAAAAAAGACCTGTTCATATGTTATTAAACGTACACAACCATTATGCCATTTCATATATTTTGGCGTTTTAATTTGTGGACACCATGTACTCTGTAGTTTAATATGCTTTTGCTAATGATAATCATCTAAATTGATTACTAGTGCAAATATTTATGACACTAGAACAGTTATATATATATATATATATATATATATATATATATATATATTATATATATATATATATGTGTGTGTGTGTGTGTGTGTGTGTGTGTGTGTGTGTGTGTGTGATTATGTCATACTGATTTAGAATTTGAATAAAGTGTTTGATCGATTAGTGGCAGTTCTTATTATAGTTTACCATGTAGCTATGGGCTTAGTGTCTTAAGAGGACATGCTGTATCCATTCGTTACATCACTCGATGTGTCCAGATTAACATTTATATTTATTAATATACCTATAGTATGCTTCTGAATATATTGTTTCTAATATGAGAATTTACTCGTTTCCTTTGTAATGTATTACGAGCCTATTCTCTTAAAATAAGCAACAGAAAAGAGTGAAGACAACAAGCTTTATAAAATTAAACAAAAAATTTCCTTCCCTAGAATACAAACTGAAAAATGAGAAGAAAGAACTTATGGTATTGCGAATTAAATCCAAAAATAATCCAAGAATTAAAGACACAAGTCCTAGTAATAAAAAGTCTTGAATAAACTCAGTTTAAGTCCCGAAGAGATTTAAAATTGAAGGCGATGACGTGTCAGTTACGGCCTGCGTCGTACTGATGTGTCAACAGTCTTGTTGAATCACAGAAATATTATTCCACGTTTGAATTCAGTATTAATTCCAATGAATGTCTTCATCCAAGAATTTTATCAAAGCACTTTTGTATTTCCAGAGAAAATAATCACTTCAAATCTTAGCCCAAACTGGACACAACATAATACAATTTAAAGTGCCAGATGTTAAAGCACAACTGGTAAAATTCTGAGTCACAAGATAAAATAGTTCTCTGTTTGACCTCAGGTCACAGATTAGCATTTTCTAAAAACAACGATTACCTAATGGAATATAACTTTCTAGCATGATTTAATGAGCCTTGTTTATTAAAAACATAATGCCCTATAAAATTCACTTTGGAATTCCGAATGCCCTGACTCAAATCAGCATGTTTACCTGCATAATAATTTGGTCAATCAACTCGTACCCATAGAGGCTAATGAAGCTTTTATTAGTTGTTTACATCAATGAAATAAAGTAAAATTTAAAAAATCAATCAGGTCAAACAGAACTGAACTCAATTTTGGACAAGGTCAAGTTCAGTAACAATGTTACATTACAATAACAAGTAAAGGAATTATTTTTTTTAAATTTAAAACTAACAGACATTGAAATTAAAAAATATACATAACAAATGTATAGTAATGAGTCATGTATGTAAGCTGTATACCCATTTTGTCTCATGGTGCCACATGGAAATAGTGTGTGTGTGTGTGTGTGTGTGTGTGTGTGTGTGTGTTTCCGTGTTATTCTGAGTTTCTATAGTCTGAATATAACTCCCCGTTTGTTTGTACCCTCCACTTGATTTAAAAACGAAAAGGGTAAATGAGATTTTTTAAAATTACACAGAACTTAGTTCATTCATTGATTTATATTTTCAAACCTGATTATGTCCAGGGGCAGGGGGTCTAACACCGTTATCATCTGCGCACGTCATCTCAAATGTAAGATTTCAGTGTAAAAGACGACCTTGCTCGCCGGTCATTTCCAGTTCCTGGACAAGTCCATTTTCAGAGAAGGGGTCGATGCACAACTACAAATGTATGTACACAGAAGGTAAATACTGCGTCTTCTGCTTTTGATATTGACAATTTCGAAAATCAAGCAAAGGAAGAGAATGACAACTACAAACTTGCCTTGCACGTGGATTTAACAAGCGGTGTAATTTCTATATGCATGTGTGCATTCGACTATAACTTTCAACTCTCAACCGTTTGGTAATTTACAGATTAATCTGGCAGTTACCGAATAGCATTAACTACGTCATTCTGTTGACTAAGGAAAATAGACTTGCCCATACTGTACACGATATGGCGCCGTGTTAGTATGGAAAATAAGTTAAGCATGAAACCGGCAGTGATGACAACACTGAGACACCCTGGTCACAGTCAGGTTAGAAATTGTAAATCAATAACTAAAATGACTAAGTTCTCTGCATTTTTTTAATCATAATAAAGGTTGTCGTTACTGAAATCGGTGGTGGGGTACAACAAGCGGGGATTTATACAACAACAATAGGTCTTATTTACGGGATATACAGCGACTTGTCACGTGTTGTTTTAGAACTAACAGAGATCAGTTTATGTTGATTGTGTGTAGCACCGTTAAAGTGTGGTCAACCGGATAATTTTCAACTTCTCTATTGTGTAAATATAACAATAAACAATCATTATTTGTCTGGTAGGCCCTGGAATTTCCGTGGCTTATGATAAAATTGCATTACAACTTTATATTTTGACGGAAGATTGTATGTCTCTCTTGATATGAATCATTGAAACTCGCATTGTATTCTGTTGGCCTCGGTATACAAAGATGTTATGCTACAAAGTTGCTTCCCTTGTCGGAAGTTTGGGAAGTATGCCAAGAACAAAAATGAAGCTGAACATAAAGATCTAGAGGCCAAAACTTACGACTACCAGCTTTCCCCAGTACTATTACTATACACTTAAACCGTAACTGCTACACAGTATTTAAGGTTTAGTTATAAGTACGAACAGATGCAATCTACTAATAACACAAGTATGTGAGCAATACATGTTTGCGCCATCTATACTAGAGGTTTCGACAAATATTACAACGAATTTTTATGCCAGATATAAAGTTTTCTTGAGCTGGCAATTACCTGAAAATAAGTTTTTTTTTTTCCTGAAGTAGTATTGCAGTGTTGTGCTATGACTAATGAAACAAATAAAATTTTACATTATAACAAATTTTGTTGTTGTTATTTTACTTTCTTAACGGAAGAATGAAAGTTGAGATTATGGGTTTGAGAAAACGATTTAATGTAAAATGTAATTGTTGACTTTTTTTTAATCAGCGCACTGGAAATCGCCATTAGGATTCATTTTCATTTAGCCATTTTGTTTTGAGCCAGATAATCCAAATCGTTTCTTTGAATGAACTGATGAATTATGTTCTTCATGCTCAGGTATTGGCGATTAGACTTTAAGATAACATTATGGAAAGATCTGCCCGGGGAAGAAAAGCTTTTCACCACTGGGCTTCTTTCTTTTTCTTTCATTTTTTTTTTTTTTTTACGTTTGTCAATCTGATACGTGGAAATTCATTCTAATACGTAATTTCTGCAGCATATTGGATACTGCATACCTTGCATGCAAATAAAGAATATCTGCATGGTTTTTATTTTGTTGCCTTTCTTTGGAGTACATAGTAGGAATTATTATAACAGTGAAGTGGAAACATTGTATCATCAAGAGTGGCGAATGTAAAAATGTTTTCTATTTCACAGATGAAACACTTCCTTATATCTACGCAAGAAAACCTAGATTTTCTTTCTATTGTATATTTTAAGGTAAAAATATTCGATATGCATAAATTTGTTTCTCCATTATGTGTCAATACGATTAAAGGCTATAGTGTAACATCGTTAAGGAGAATTTCTACACTTTTACAATAATTTTAAGGCAGGGACCTCTTACACAATTTAGATTGTACATATGAAGCTTCAAATTCAAATATAAAGTACGCCTAAATACGGAAATGCAGATCTAAATGATATTTCAATATCTAATTGCGAAATATAAAATCATGAGGGAGATCAGATTTCCTGTACTGCATGTCAGGGTCTGAATATTTAACCTTTCACCTGACAATGCGCTTGAAAAGGTGTTTCACTCTTTCATTTATTGGCACTTCCTACATCTTTTGTCTCGAAAAGACTTTGTTTTCACAACTTGTTTGTCCTGAGAAAGGCTTTTACATTGCCCCGACCATCATATGTCTCAAATTCTGAGGTCTGCAGAATGCTACAAATGGTTTGTGTGCAAGTATATTTTTTTAAGTGATTCTTACGATTCCATAGTTGACCAAACTGAGGACTGTGTGGGTTGAACGTGTTCATAAAGAATATTCGTTCTACGTTTTCTTTTTCCTTTTTATTCCATTGTACAACTTATTTACTTGGCTCTTTGTGCCGCTTTCGCTATTAGATATTTGCTGTAGCTCCACTTATTAAGGTGTTGGGTGAACTGTCTGCCCCTCTCCAGGAAAGTTACATCATCAGAGCAAATTCTCTTGATTCAAAGTGTTTGACTGTTGGGGATAATCTGGTTACAGAGCGTTGGACGGCACCTAGATGAGCATCATACTGATATTTGTCAGTCGGTTTGGAAAAATGTACGTGTGGAGTGTGTTTGCGTGTTGGTGACAATTTTTGTTTTTTTGTTTCCAAATTGATATAATTGGCGTTCGCTGTAACACACACACACACACTCTCTCTCTCTCTCTCTCTCTCTCTCTCTCTCTCTCTCTCTCTCTCTCTCTCTCTCTCTCTCTCTCTCTCTCTCTCTCTCTCTCTGCATGCTTGTGGACACGTACATATTTCCAAATAGATGTCTTTAGATACGATGTTAATCACCTTTCGTTTGTCAGTTATTATTTAGCAAGTTCAACTTGGTATTTTTTTCCTGCTGTCCAGATATAAAGATGAAGGCATGACCGATGTTATAGAAAATAAGATTTGCCTATGTGCCTTGCGAAGTTTACTATGAATGTATGTACCATGTAATATTTACTGTGAATTTATGTGCATTGTGATGTTGGTATCTATGACAATTTTCATGTGGGATATTGTTTTAGATCATTCAATCGGTAACTTTTTTCATCTTTTCAAGTTATATATCATCCCTGGTCCCTCCGTCCCCCCCCCCGCCCCAAATATTCTATTTATGGTACGCCAAGAGTTTGCAACTGTTGAGGAATGTTTTACATTGAAAAGAGGAAATGGCAAGTATAATTTCTCCAAATTTGAGAGGATTAGGCTATAAGACAAAAACGCAAAGATGACATAGATTTTCTGAGAAAGACAAACATGCTATTTCGAGTTTATGCGATACCCATGTTGCTGTCATTTTGGAGCCCCACGTAGAAAGTTGAATGTGTCTATAAATGTTATTTCCATTCTGGAATAGCAGGTGGTGAACAGTCGCATACTCTTTGTTAATAGCATGGATTTCTAAGTGTCAAGACATTCGAAACTTGATGTCGGACATTTTCTCGGTTTAGACATTGAACTTAAAGTTCAACAAATTAACTTATTACTACGAATTGTGTAAAGAAAGAATCCCCATGATATATTGAAAAAAACAGAACATACTGCCAAAGAGTCTGTGAATCTCTTTACAGTCATCTGTGGTGACTGGAATTTAGTTTTAGACACTACAGAAGTATGCGTAATTATGTAAATGCCAGTAATCCCAACGCGCGAGAGTCTTGGAAATGAAAGAAAAGTTTAATCCGGATGTTACCGAATGTACATGTTAAAAATAACTCCTTTAAAATGGCACGCTTAAATTTTATGTTTTCTTGTACACGAAGAAGGTTAGTGTTATTTTGATTCGGTTATATGTCAAATTAATCTATCAACTTTCAAGCTATACATTTATACATATATCCTGGACTTTTAGACATTTAATAATTCGCTTTTAAATCATAAACAGTATATGGAAAATATTTTAAAAAATTGGACATGAAAGTAATGTATAATCATAAACAGTATATGGAAAATATTTAAAAAAATTGGACATGAAAGTAATGTATAATCATAAACAGTATATGGAAAATATTTTAAAAAAATTGGACATGAAAGTAATGTATAATATTTAAAACAATTAAAACAGGAAATGGTTATATATATATATATATATATATATATATATATATATATATATATATATATATATATATATATATACACTATATATATATATATATATGAGAAAGAGAGATATGCTCAGTTTGAAAAATGAGTAATGTGTTTATTTTGAAATCCAAAATCTACTGGTCAACTCGAGATAACTACTGACGTCAAAATTATACATGTTATACACAGCTACGTAAGAAATGTCAAAGTCTTGCCTTTATATCTGTCCCTTTTTTCTCTGTCTGTCTGCCTCTATCTCTCCTGATTCGTATGTTCTCTCCTTTCGATATTTTTTCTTATTATCTATCTCTCCTCGAGTTGATGCATTTTCCACCTCTTCCTATCTTTCTCACCGACTAATTGGCAGCTACAACATAGTAAACGAACAATTTACAATTGGATGTTATTTAGTGTTTAATACTGTTAGGAACGTTTGACATTTGCAATCCTACTACCTTTGTTGGGCGCATGAAAGAACTGAATAATGTGGGATAATGAGGGTAGCATTTCAGACTGGATACTCCATGACTAGTAAAATATAAAAATGTGTCATTTCTTTTTCTCCGTCAACACCAATATAAAAGCTCTGCATGAAATTCAGTTTTCTAAAGAAGATATCTGAAATATATCCAGTAATTAGGAAAATTATCATCTTTGACATAACTGACCAGCATTGATTTTTTTTTTCTCATCATTGCAGCCGACATTTGTTCCAAGCATTTGTAAAGTACTATAGACTACCTCAACCGAGGTTGAATTTCTAATCAAGAATAATTGATATTAATGTTTATGATATATTTTTACATCTGATTATTTTCTTACAGCTGGTATAGCAACGAAATACCCTAGGGAAAAGCGTGGTGAATATATGGCCGTACTTTTCAACAATGTCAATCAACACTAATGTTGGTCATGTCAATGAACATGTGTGTGTGTGTGTGTGTGTGTGTGTGTGTGTGTGTGTGTGTGTGTGTGTGTGTGTGTCTCTCTCTCTCTCTCTCATATATATATATATATATATATATATATATATATATATATATATATATATATATATATATAACATTACCAAACAAAACGGAGATCAACTGGAAATGAATCGATCAAGGGAGATAACTGTGAAAACATTGACAAATCATTGATTAAATTACTTAAGAGGCGCTCACCAGTTATTATGTACTTTTGAGAGAGTGACGTATGCAAGGTGAAGTTGTTTGCATTTAAAACATGCACAGTGGAGAGAATGTTGGCATACCTCTAAGCTACGTTGATGTAATGTGGATGACATTTCTTTGGATATTGGACTTTTGGAAATTGTAAATGATCTTACCATACTGCTAACTAAAATGACTGCTCCCTTGTGCTCCAAAAATCAGCCTGAATTTGTCTACAGTACACTATCCCTAGCAACTATTAAAATAGGGAAAATGAATTTTGCCAGACTAGAGAATACCAGCTTCTTAAAGTGCAATGAATGAATCACTAAATATATAAAATGTAAAAAAAATGTTATCGGCTCTTTTTTTACATTTGGTGCACATTTGGAGTAAGGCCAAGCTGTATACTCTATAACCCATATTACACCCATCAATCATACACCAAAATAAAGGGAATTAAAGGTTCTTTGAACAATACCTAAGATATAGAAGTTCTTTTTATAAAATAGCCAGTAGAACCAGTGAGGAAACCCTGGGAAATTCTTTTTCTTTAACATTCTAACCCAGTGCAAAATGCGAAACTGTAGAGCGACACCTAAATTGCAGGTTATAACCCACGGGAACCTACTGATTTACCAATCATACGAATATGCGAGCAATTACATGGACGTAGTGATGAAATGAGAAATGATTTGTAAATAATTGGGATCATTAATGGTACGACACAGCCCAATATTTTTGAAGAAATTCTTAGCAGGTCTAGATTTAGCTTCATTGATGGAGAGGTCTGTATAAACAAATGTGATACGAGTAGATACAAAGCATGTATTTTAATTGAACTAAACTCGATCAAACGTAAAATATGGTAGGATATTTCAAGTTGAGCAAAACATGGATAGCAGTTTTAAAACTGATTTATGAATTGATATGTGTGAAGTGCGAAGTCTTTTACATAGATAAGTGTGAAATGTGAAATCTTTTACATTGAAATGTGAAGTATGAAACCATTTACATTTGTTACGTGTAGGCTCGTACAAAGGTAACAAAAGAAAAGAGTAAAGTCAACAAGCTTTGTAAATTTTAACAAAATAATTTATTTCCCTAGAAAACAAAATAAAAATATGAAATAGGACTTAAGATTTGTGAATATAATCCAAAAATTAATCTTACAATTGAAAATATAAGTCCTATCACTAAACAGTTCTAACTGAATCCAGCTTCTGGCCAAGTATTATTTTTTCCTCTATGCCACAACTCGGACGAGGTAGAAAGATACGTAGAAACCCTTTTACATCTCATAAACATGTTCAGAAAAAAAAAACAATAAAAAAAGAAATAGAATAAGAGCTCTCGGAAAATCGGACGTGTTTGACTATTAACTGAAAAAGGGGAACAAAATTATGCATCGAGATTCTTGTAAATGATCCAAGACAGAATTCGATCTGCTTGCCTGCCAACCACGATGATAACGATTAAAGACTCCCAATAGGTAGAATTTCATCCTGTGTCGTTTTTGACTACCTCAGCCCCTATCGAATTTTAAATCAAAGGACAAATTGAAGATTACATCGATCGAAATAAAAGTAACTTGTACCTGAAAGTCAAAATTCTCAAAGTAGACAACACCAGTCCAAACGCCGATGCCAGAGTAACTCCCGTCAACAATTGTATGCATTCGTTGTTCAGCAGAGTTTATTAATACTTGAATAACAAACTGGTCAGCAGCAGCATGGATACCATACGACGACTATGTGGGGCTCTGATTTCAATTCTGACCAAGGCAGCGACTAAGGATATTTCCAACCAATAAAATCGGGCCAACTTCGTGTGGAACGTAAGTTTACAGTAGCTCCGGCCAACAAAGTGAACTCATCTTGAATGCAGAGTTTGACAATCGTCTTGAAATCGTCAGTTGAGTAGTTGACCCTAAATTATTAGAAAAGATGGAACACAAAGAACCTATGGAGACAGGCGATGAGGATAGGTTTGATCCGTAACAAGAAGAGGACGACAAAGAATACAGTCTTGATGTCAAGATGGCCAGAACACGAACAACACTGAGTCTCCTGTTTTGTTCGGGACTGTTATGGATGTCAAGGTGATCGTCCGAGTCAGCAACACGGGACAAATGCATGATGATTAGTCAAGAAAAAAGTATCTGGAGAATATTTAGAGGAGGCATGGACTCTCATCTCAGATGTGATGATTTTGAGAAAGTAGAATGAAGACTTGCATGACCATTCCTTACCTCTAATGATTATCATGGACACCAAACGCATCGAAGTTCTCCTGCAGCTGTGGATTATTTCGATTCTTTTGGATTAACTCGTCTGGAAGACGACATATTTCACTTTATGAGGCGAAATGCTGTATCGTCTCGATTCAATAATGTGAGATTACAAGGATCAGTTCCTGAATGGACATTAGCGTGTGTATTTTCTTCATCAACACAATGCTGGATTTCTCTTAGTAGCAACACTGAAGTTATAAACAAAGAAAACCCCAATAAAATAGCTCCAAAAACCAGTGAACCACAATGAAAATAACAAAATCAAAATATGAATTCCACCCTAAGCGGATAACAATATTCATAACAAGTAAGGAAACAACAATTAACGTAATCAGCGACAGAAGTATCACTAACAAACTTCCTAAAGCCCTGGGAAGGAACTTTCAAATTATTCATACAAAGAAAAATTACATTCTTGTTATGTGTGCTACCACCAAGCAGATAGTCAAACACGTCGAAATTAACAAAATTGGACCATACAGAGTGACTCCACGTTCACTACAAATACAGCTAAAATAACAGAAATATCCGAACCACTGATCAAAAAAAATTGTTAAAGAAAGGAGATGGAACACCCAAGAAATAATTAACGATATTAAAAGACATGGAATTGAAATAGAGTGCAAACAGTCTGTAAAATAAAAAAGGAAAAAAAGTCAACTGCATTATGTCTGCAGTTTAAGCAAACCCTCACCACTTGTCAACTTTGACAAAGTAAAACTCAATCCAGGATCCAAAAAACCTAAATCAAAGATGGGTTTTCCCAAAAAGGATGGGGGCACTTTCCCTACAGATGCAAATTTAGACATATACGTGATAGATGTGTGGATCGCATGTAAGGAAGTGCAACTACGAAGGGCAAAAATGTACTAACTGCAAGAGCCCTCACCACCATATAAAAGATGAATGCCCTTTCACGATTAGGGAAAACATATCATAAATTACAAAGATGAGCATAAGGTTTTATACTTTACCGATAAGAATCAGGCAATCACCAGTAAAACTATTCATTCCAGGACCATACCCATCCGGTCAAGATAAAGACCTTAAAAGCAACAGAACGAAGCGAAACTAAGGACACAGAGCAAACATTTACGACGAAAAAAAGGTCAAATTAGCTCACAATCAAAGACAAATGAAGGACCCACAGACCTAAATAAAACCCCAATATACCATCCCATGAATGCAAAACCATTCAAACTGACGATATCCAAACTACAACAGAGATTAAAAACATCCAAATAACAGACAAAACTATCTCAACTACTCAACTGCATACGTTCTTCCGGGATATAATCGAAGGGGTAATGAAGATCAAGGCAGACAACAAAATACCCATCGACACCATATGTACCCTAATAAACTCCCTGATAGAGATAGATTCGTCCCCTGGGTCTTCTGCACAGGAAAGGCTATTCACAACCAAAAACACGATTCATGTTCTACAATGGAATTAACCATAACAATCGTGAACTCTTACACAAAATCCAGCAAGAGCAAATTAGACCGGACGCACTCCAATCTCACCCCAAGAATCCCGGGATTCTCAACCTGGTATCTAAAGTATAGATCCCAGAAAAAAGGAGGCGTACTGGCTACATTCAACGACGTCATCTTAAGTGAGTGTCTTGAGGGCGTACAAGACTCAGACCTTACTCGGAAATATCAATTCATAAAATGTAATACTAGAAACAGACATATTATAATAAGTAGCATGTACAACCCAGACTGGGATAAAATCATCCAAACAAAACCTTTCATCAATATTGTAGATACGCAAAGAGAAAACTGAACTAACTCTTGTTACGATTCTATGGTCATAAACTTAGTAACATAAAGAAGCAAAACCAACAAGGTTTGTAAAACTTAACAAATAATTAAATTATCAACGTCATAAAATGAAAATGAAAGAGCAACTTACAGTATTATAAAGTTAATCCAAAATAAACCTTAAGGAGTCATATTAGAGACCAAAAGAATGAAAAGTTCCATATAAACTTCAGAACCTGCAGTGTACTGCTCCGCCAATAATCGTGACGTTGTCAAAACGGCACTGTCCAGAACTCCGTCTGAATAATTCACAATAGTTCAACAATAATATGATAGTCCAAAAATGAGCACTTTCTATTTCCACTGAAGAGTCAAAACAAATGTTTTTTCTCTCAGATAATATCTAAGTACAATATTAAAAAAGGCTGCAGACTTGATGTTATAACAGGTACACACCAAATAAGAATAACTCCAAAACAGGAATGAAACTGATTGTTCAGTTCTCTCCTTACATACACCTTATATTACGACTATATTTCACAACATACCCACGCGAGACACATCACACTACTCTGTAAATATTTCGAAAAACATATTCATGTGACCTAACACATCCGATGGTAAATTACTCAATTCCTCTACCACCGTCTCAACCCCGTTAACCAATGTGAAATTAACCCAAGGTCGCCAACAAATCTTCTTATGAAGATTATTATTAGTAATTGTCATCACACATCTAAGCATCTATCTATATATCCTATGCAATTTTATACTCCTAATAATCCTAAACTAGACCCGAGTCACGTGGGAAAAATCTAACTAAAGATAATCACTGCAATTTGCAGTCATAAATAAAAATTACAAAAATTAGATAAAATCATGTACCAGGAGTTAACAAAAATATAGATATACATAATAGCTCCCCTCTTTGGAAAAGAAAGATCTATGCAATAAAACTTTCTTTTTACATATTAATCAAACACACAAATGATTAAAATAATGAAATTGCACAGTAAAATGTATAATCAATGTACAAAATGTATACAAAATAAAGCAATATATACGTGAAAGTGCATCTACGATTAAATTTTATTTTCCCTTAATGGGCCGAATGTCAATGTTATATTTTTGCAACAACAAACTCAACCTCAACAATCTCAGATTTTCATTTTTCATCTTGTTGATGAAAGTAAGGGGCTTGTGATCACTGAATACAATAATCAGTGAAGGAGCAGAATTAATATACACCTCAAAGTGTTGTAAAGCCAAAATTGAGGTTAAATACTCATTCTAGTTAGTGGCATAATTTCACTGGTGCTTATTTAATTTTTTAGAGAAGTAGCACACTGGATAATCAACGCTATTTTTAAACTCCTGAATTAAAATGCTCCGCCAGTCCCTACGTCACTTACATCAACAGACATTTAAATGTTTGATTGAAATCTGGAGCAGAAAGAAGTGGTGCACTCTTAAGTATGGCCATTACTTTATCAAACGGCACCTGACGCATGTCACACCAATAAAACTCGGTCTTTTGCTCAATAAATTGATCATGGGCATAACAATTATGGAAAAATGTCAAATTTCCGATAATATCCAGTCATACCCAAAATTGCATTAGTTACATCAGTTTCTTTTAACTACTAGGCACAGAAAATTCAGAGAAAGCTGTAACCTTTTTTTTTTTGTTGAGGCTTGACTTGACCATGTCCACCAATATGTCCTAAAAATGTGACACAAGATCGGCAAAACGCACTTTTACTTAAATTAATTGTCAAATTTATCCCACTAAATCGAACGGAAAATTTACTGAGAGTCTCCAGATGATCTTCCCAGGATCGCCGAATATAATGGTGTCGTCGATGTACGCATCACAGCCATCTACACCAGATGTTATCATGTTCATTAAGCGCTGAACGTAGAGGGGAGAATTCTTCACACCAAATGGCATTACTTTGTATAGATAGAGTCTAACTGGAAATGCAGAAGCCAACATTTCTTTTGCTCTGTCCGTAAGTGGAATCTGCCAGAATCCTTTTAACAGGTCAAACTCGGTGACATACTTTGCATTTCCAATTCTGTCAGTGACAGTCATCAATTCTAGGTATAGGAACTGAGTCTGTTTTTGTGACACTGTTCACCTTTCTGTAGTCTGTACACAAATGCAAAGAATTATCTTGTTTCGGCAAGAATACACGGCAGCTCCAGTTAATATTCACATATTAGCTGCTTTAACTCATTTATTTCCTGTGGTTATAGATGTGAAAGTTTTTTTTATTGTAAATATACTTTAATATTTCAGAATTGTGAAGACTGTTTGAATCAAAGTCACAACAATCCGGTTTCTTGCCTTATAACAAGCCTTCGCCAGTTTGTATTTAAAATCAGAGACATAATAAAATAAATTAATCTCAGATTCATCTGTTAAAAGAAGTTTCTTTTTCAACAACTTCAATGGTCCATGAACAGTGTATCCAAATACAACTTGAAAAGGGCTAAACCCTAGGGGCTCATGAACTGACTGCCAAACATAAAAACAGTAAATGAATACATTCGTCCCAATCTTTTCTGGTATCGAACCAATATGACCTTACCTCATTCTTTAAAGTCTGATGAAGTCTTTCCAACGCCCCCTGGCTTTCGGGGTGATATGCAGAGGACTTAAATTGTTCGATACCTAATTTATACATAACTTGTTGGAAGATTCCTGAAATGAAATCAGAACCTTCATTAGATTTTCCAAAAAGTGTAAAGAACTTTATTAAGGCTTTAACTACACTTTTAGTCTTAATATTCCTTAAAGAAATTGCCTCTGGAAAACTTGTTGACGCGCACATCATGGTGTCAGTATTGGCTGCCTGATTTGGTCTTAGTAAGGGACATCAGATGCAGAAATTGATTGTAAATGAGCTTGAGGTATCTTTTGATTAGGTTTTCTTACCATTTGACAAGTGTGACAAGATCTACAGTACTTGGAAACAAAATTTTTAATGTTCGGCCTATAAAAATTATACAAGATCTTGTGATAGGTTCTGTTGACTACTAAATGACAAGCGAAGGGAGTTTCATGGGTTAAACTAAGAATTTCCTGTCTATACGACTTAAGAACAATAATTCCATAGCTCACAGACCACTCATCATTAGCGGGTACTCAGGTGGTCTCCATTTTCTCATAAGGATCCCAGTTTTCAAAATATAGCAGAATCAGCTTTGCTAATAGCCCTCTCAGGGTCTTTTTACTGTTCGACGACAAGTGTCGTTTTTCTCGCTGATTAGAAATAAGAGAATTAGTGGTTCAAAGAGGATCACAATGATCAATACCTTTTGATTGATCAATATCAGAAGAAAAATATACCTCATTAAAAGCCTGACCAATAATTTGTGTCAGCCAAAGGAATAATTTCCTGATCAACTTCATTCTCAGTGGCTCTTTATGCCATAGCTCTGGTAACTGCACATGCAGGGTATACATCTGGGATTCCATTCCATTTAGATGGGATCAACTTTTTTATCCGAACAAACTACAACTTTATCTCCAGCTAAGTTATTGCCTAGCAACAAATGAACACTCTCAGTGGGTAAAGAATTCACTGCGCCGATAGTCACTGCTACTGAAACTAAGTCTGATGTAATATTAAAGTTATGAAGTCGAATTTGAATAAAACTGCAATCTACTTTCTAAACAAGGACACTTTTAGAAGAAGACTCCACAGACAAAGGCAAAGTGTCCAATACCAAAAGACTCTGAGAAGCTCCTGTGCTCCTTAATATTTTAATAGTGATATAATTGGTCGAATCATGAACAAATGATATAGAACCTTTGGACATGAATGGTTCATAATTCCCGATAATAAAATCAGACTGGGCTTTGTTTGACCCTCAAAGGTATTGTTTCCAAAATATGACCATAACCTTTATCTATAAGAAACAAGAACATTTGGAACAGCTATACCTTTATTCTAAAGCTTATTGTTGTTAACTTAAAGCAATCAGAAATAACGTGTCCTATTTTCATGCAATAAGTGCCCGTATGAAGAGACAGGATTTCGACCGCCCCAGTGGCCTAGTGGTTAGAGCGTCCGCCTCGGATGAGGGAGGTCGCGGGTTCGAGCCCCGGCCGAGTCATAACAAAGACTTATAAAAATGGTACTAACAGTTCCCTCGATAGGCGCTCAGCATTAAGAGGTTAGTGTTAGGACTGGTCGGCCTAGTGTCAGGATAATGTGACTGGGTGCGACATGATGCTCTATGTCTGCGGCTATTATTTTTTTTTGTTTGTTGCAATTCTGAAACCTCTGTCGATATGCCTCAGGTATCAACGCATAACCCTTCAAGATGCATGCCTTGACCAAACCATAATCAGCACTTGCTTCTACTGACAGTGAAGTAAAAACGTCACCAGCTTTGCCAATAAGTACACTGTGTAATACAAAAACAAAAAAAAACAAAAAAAAAACTCCAATGCTCTCTTGGCCATTTTAAATTCGCTACTATTTTTTCAAAATGTGAAAATATTGATCTACATCTTTTTCTTTAAAAGGAGATAGTAATCTAATATTTTTGTAACAAACAAAACTGACCTTTCGTGAGTGGGATACTTCTATGCATGCCAATTCTAATTCTTTTAATTTTAATTGCATTGCCATCTCTCTTCGTTACTTTTGTAACTGCATCTGTATTTGCCGCTCTTCCCTTTCTCTTTATTCCTTTTCACTTGTAATTGTTTTCCTGCATTTGTATTTTCATTCCTTTTTCCTCTCTCTCTCTCTCTCTCTCTCTCTCTCTCTCTCTCTGTAATTGCATTTTCATTTCTTTCTCTCTTTCCTTTTTGGGAAGATCAAACTTTCTTAATTCCATTTCATTCTTGTGTTTTAATTTCAACTCCATAACTAGCAAGTTATAGCCAGATGGAGACTTATTAATGAAACCCAAAGCACATTTTTTAAAAATAGTCTTTTCTACCAAATATTATAACAAAGTGTTATTATTTGTTATTTAAACAAAGATGGCGTAGCCTCCAAAAGATTTTACTGTACGGCAAGTTGGAGCAATTCATCCTTTTTTAGGGACTCTAACCGTTTCCGGCTAGGATTTAAAATAAAGTTCTCCACTTTAGATCACATTGTGAAAGCTTATTGGTTTCACTATGTAAAATCAAATATCCAGGGACTAAGACAATTCCGAAATGAAATAAATTGAAATTTTAATAAAGAAATTTCAGTTTCTCATAAATATTCTGAAATTCGTATACCGGACGTCCCCTCGATTTCTTTTGTGACTCTATGGTCCTAACCTTAGTATCAGAAAGAAGCAAAACCAGCAAGTTTTGTATAACTTAAAAAAATATTTTAAATGAAAACGTGAGAGGAACTTACAGCATTATGAATTTTATCCAAAATGATTCTGATAAAATTCTATGAAGTCCAAAAGAATGGAAAGTTTCGTATAAATGTCAGAGCCGGATATGTACTGATCCGACAAGAATAGTGACGGTGTCAAAATGACGTTGTCTAGAATACCTTTGGAATAATTCACAATAGCTCCAAAATACTATTATAGTCCAGAATGAACACTTTCTATTTCCACTCCAAAGTCCAAACAAATGTTTTTTCTCTCAAATAATATCTAAGTACAACATTAAAGACGTCTGCTGACTTGATATTACAACAAGAACACAAGAAATAAGTGTGATTCCAAAATAGGAATGAATCTGATGGCTCAGTTCGCCTTACATACAACTTCTATTACGACTGTATTTCACAACATACCCCCACCTGACAGATCATACTACTCAATAAATATTTCGAAAAACCTATTTATGTGACCGAGCCCATCCAATGGGAAATTACTTAATTCTTCTAGATTCATCTAAAAACCCCACCAACCAATGATAAATTAACATAAAGTCGTCAACAATTCTTTGTATTAAGATTATTATTAGTAATTATCAACATATACATAGGCATCTATTTATAGATTATATGTAAATTTACGCTCTTAATATTCATAAAACAGACCCTAGTCACGTAGGCAAAATCTAACAAAAGATAATCATTACAATTTACAGCAAATAATAAAACTTATAACAATTAGATACAATTATATACCCGGAGTTGCAAAAGATAAAGGTATATATAAAACTTTGGGGATTTCAACGCCCACAGCGAACAATGGACAGGGACTCATTTGGATAGAAGAAGGAGAAATGTTGAAACGTGGATCATGTCATCTAACCTAGTGACACTAAACAATGGATCCCGTGCCAGAATAAACCCTGAAAACGGGTCATTATCAACTATTGATTTAACTATATGCTCTCCCAAGATTGCAGAAATTGCCGACAGGGAAGTTGATCAGTCAAGTACACTAGAAGTGACCGCTTTCCAATAGTTATCACTCTGCACATGTCAGTGCAAATAAACAGAACAACCAAAATACCAAGGTGGACATTTGATAAGGCAGACTGGGAGACGATTCGCTCTCTATGCGAGGGAATGGAGCGATCAGCTGCATGACGACAATATGGAACAATTCAACCATAATATAGTTGAAACTCAGTCTCTGGCAGCTGAGCGATGCATGCCCATAACAGGAGGGGGAGGTGTAAAACAGTCAGTACCTTGCTGGAATAGGGGGCGCCGAGTGGCCGAGTGGTTTAAAGAGCTCACTGTTACGGATTATTGCCGTCTCACCTCAGTCTGCCTGGGTTCGAGTCTCAGGTTCGGCCAATGTGAGCATCTGAAAAAGCTTGCCAATAGCTTCTCGTGGGTTGGTGGTTCTTTCTGGGGTTTCCCGGGTTCTTCCTCCACCACTGATACTGGCCGCCATGTGTAGCCTATCTTGTGCTGATAAATGGCGTTAAACCCTACAACAACAACAACAACAACCTTGCTTGAATGACGACTGTAAGTATGCCATAAAGGGACAAAGAAAGGCTGTAAACAGATTTAGGCACACTAAACAAGCCCAAGACTGCCTTGTTCATAAAGAAAACAATGAACTGGCGATTTTGGAGCTGCTGAATGAGATCTGGAGATCGGGAGAAATTCCCCCAAAATTGGAAGCATGCGATTTTAATCCCTATTCCGAAACCCTGAAAGGGTCCGGAAAATGCAAATTTGTACAGACCAATCTCCAAATTAAACAACATTTGTACTATAGTGGAGACGATGATTAACAACAGACTGAAACACCACCTACAAAATAAAACTTTTACTATCGCAAAGCCAAAGCGGATTCCGCAAATAAAATCCATAAATCATCTCATACACTTGGAATCAAGCATTAGACTGGGTTCAGTGCTAAATGGATATCTGACGTAAACGAAATCGCAGTTTTCTTTGATCTTGCAAAATGCCTGCGATCTTATCTGGACAAAAGGATTAATTGCGAAGTTAAACCGGTTAACAGGCCAATTATGCAAATTTATTGCAAATTTCATAACAGGTCGGAAAATCCAAATCAGAGTGTGCCACCGACGATCAAGTACACGAGCCCGAGAAGGGAACTCCCAAAGGACAGTGTAATTAGTCCCAATCCGCTTAGTAGCATGATTAACGACCTGGAACAGCAAATAGCTCGGTCCCCTCAGTATCGCAGTTTCTCAACAATACCAGTTTCTGGAAAGCGGGTAACCCATCCAGTGAAGCTGTGGTGGGCGAACTTCAGTCCGCACTAGATAAGATTGGTCGAAGGACAGTTAGATGGGGCTTCCGACTAGCATCCGGCAAGAACACTTGAGTACTGTTTATCCCCCAAACCAAAATCCGTATAAATCCACCAAGATTATACCTAAATAATATTATAATTAAATTGGAAAACAAAATACTGCGAAATTCCTGGGGATGCCATTTGATGATCAACTAGCGGAGCTAGTGAGAAGATGCGGACAGGACCTTAACCTAGTGAAGAATCTCGAGCGAACCGAATCGGCGGAGGAGGGGTGGACCAGAACACACTTCTTACATTATATCGGACATTAATAGATTATGGCTGCCAGGCACACACCTCAGTCGACTTAACATTATTAAATAATGTAGATCGAATACAATGCCAAGCTCTACTGTCTACACCGGTGCACTCAAAAGCACCTCCGCGCAGGAACTCCAAATAATAGCATGGGAACCACCCCTCAAGCTTAGACGAGAATAACTACTCCTGAGGTACGCGGCAAGGATCTCATTCCATGAACCTGTAACACCATACAAAGACCTTCATTGAGAGATGCAACATGCCCTTCCGGCATAAACTGGTCCCAAACCTACGAGGAAGAAAAAAAAATCCATGACTATCAAAGAGAGCCTAAAATTACCAACATTCAGGAAGAAATGATTATATACCCGGACCCTGCAAAATGGACCTGCAAACACCTAAAATAAACTGTAATGTATTAGAATACGGGTCAAAACATAACCAGTCACTACATGTAAGGGCAAACATATTCTCTGAGATGGATGGTAGATACAAGGGTTATATAGCAATCAATACTGATAGCTCTAAATCCCAAAACCCAGGACGCATTTCAGCAGCAGTAGTGATCCCGGGTGAAGGCATCTAAGTAGTGGTGAGACTACCGGATAACTGCTCCATTTATACAGTCGAATTCTGGGCTATAAATCGGGCAATTAAATGGATACAAAACACCAAATCATCAAAGACAGTTATAATTAGCGACTCCCGCATTGTGCTGCTCTCCCTGGAATAAAAATATCTCCTACCCGAGAAAATCTGCTGAAAGAAATCAACCTAAGACTCAAAACCTTGAACCATTTTGTTGTGGAATTCATGTCATATTGACATTCCTGGAAATGAAAGAGTCGATAATGAAGCAAAACAAAAACAAAAACCCACAAAACAAAACAAATACAATAAAATAAAATAAAAAAGACGAACAAAAAATTAACAAACCCTGTGCCCAAGCATTGGCATATAGTGTCCAAGAGATCTACAATGTGATTCGGCAAATTTCTGATGACAAATGGCAAGTGGGGTGGGACAACAGTTGAAAGGGACGCAGACTGCATCACCTGCAAAAACAAAGACAAAGAAATGTTAGCGCCCCAATATTGGTGAACCAACATGACACCAAAGTAATAACATGACTAAAAACGGAAAAATCCTTTTAGCCGGCATTTTTGGAAGGTTCCTTCCCAGTACCAACACAGTGGATATACAATTCTCATACTGTTCCACCCAAAAACACTTTGCCGTGTCATCCGTGAATGCACCAAATACAATGAAGAGGACAAACATATAAATCTCAAAGCCCTAACAACCTGTCCAGAATTCCTTCATCCAGGAACCAAAAATATCAACATGATATACTTCAGTATCCTGGGTTACCTTTATAACCACCACAATACATTGAATTGAAAAATAATTAAAATGGGCTAATCCCTTAATTCTGCGGGTCTATTCTAGGAGAGGAGGAATTCAGCCACCGGGAAAGAGATTGGAAGACCGATCCACTAGGGAGTCAGGTGCGCGGATGCGCCTAATCCCACTTTCGGTAGCGTTAGAGACCCCCACAGCTACGAAGATGGACTAACACTGGCACGCCATAATATAATTAAAAATAATTCAAATCAGAATTAGTCACACACCTAAAATAACAATAAATCGCAGCATAACATCAAATTGGCAATTAATACAGATCAACAACTTCATCCTGTAACTCGCCCAATAATCAATAAACAAATTAATCTGACCAAACCAAAAGCAACAACCTCTACTTTAACACAATGTTACCCTCTCCTCTTTAAGCTATAATTTACTAACCCAACCACCATAAGCAAAGACCCCATATTTTCAAAATTCAAGTACAACACGGCAACATTCGGAAAAAGCTAACCCTGGAACAAAGTGACTCATCATGTGACGATGGGGTGCGGCCCTCTCTGACCCTTCCCCTCCATTCAAATTAAAATAAATGTGGTGCTTGCACTGAAGTGTCGATGGACACTGAAAAGTTACCCATCGACGAGAAGTTGAGTAGAACGCTGTGCGTACTTTAACCAGTCGCGCATGGCCGCATGCGACTTAAATTTAAGACAGAAACAGTCTTGCCATGGCAGTGATTGGTTCAGTTATAACAAATGTCATAGGGCCTGCTAATCGGACTCCAAAACGTTAAGAATACAAGGTGATCCAAGGTATAAACCATCAGGACCCGCTTTACAAGGTGGCAATGTTTCGTTCACTGACAGCGACTTAACTGCAGGCTGTGCAAATCTGACACGAAAATAAGTAAGAATATAAGGTGGTTAAATCCCTAGACCACCAGAGCCAACCACACAATGCGGTACTTTTCTATTTATGAACCACAGAAACACTTAGGTAAACAATGGGTTCGAGAGATTCGCAAGACAAAATTAGACAGCGTCAGGTGGTCATAAACCCAAACCACCAGGTCCAGCCACACAAGGTGGCACTAACTGAATTAAATCAAACCTACTCTACAACCCAACATAAAAGTGCATATGCTTATCAAATTAGGAAAATTATGCTTTAAATCCTGGATATCATTATACACACAATATAACCATTCTTCTCTAGCAATACTATACCAACCAACCGAAAACGTTCAGAGATCTTATATTCAAAACTCAACATCCTGGTGCAAGGCGACAATATTCATCTTTGGCAATATACAAAAGTCTCAACTCTGGATCAAAAGAAGCCACACAGTGACATCAGGAGGAGGCCCTTACCTCCCCTTTTCCTCCTTGGCCGTTTCCGGACATGTAAATTAAAACGGATGCGGTGCGTACATCAGTGTCGAATGGGCACTTTTTACCCATGAACGAGAAATTAAGTAGAACGCGGTGAGAAATGAACCGGTCGCATATGGCCTAATGGCCGCGCGCGACTTGGTTCCAAGATCAGTCTTGCCATCCACCGTTGACTTGTCAATGCCAAAGAATGTGCAGCCAGAAAATGAGCCGCAGGTTATGCCAAACTCTAGTTCACTTGGAGTGTCTAAAGCATCTCCTAGGTCAAGTGGAAGACATGGAACTATATCCCAACAGAGCAGCTCTCGAGTTCCGTTTGATAAGAGATAAAGAGTTAATACTCTCTTTGCCGGAGGAAGAAGTGGAGAAAGGAAAAGAAAATTGGATGAAGAGAAGAAACAGAAAAGAAAATACAATGTATTCCTTCAATGGCAACAGCAATATAACATAAGAAGCCAGAACCCATCATTCTACAAACGGAGAACTGGTAGAGTGAGGCTAACCACGCTCACTTTTTTCCATCCAGTATCTATCTATCCTTTTGGTGGGGAGCGATGTTGTTGGAGATGTGCGGAGTAGGAGAAGAGCGGTCTACTGTGCTTCACCCGAAATGTGTGGTCACTAAAGATGAGAAGTGGTAGAAACCAAATGGCTCTTTTCAGGGCCAGCCTGATCTCTAGAAAAGAGATATGCTAATCATATTTGCCAATTCGTCTCGTGTTTGTGTCTGTATGGGATTGTGCTTACTTTTGTGTATGTGGTTGTGTATGTCTTTACCCACAAAAAAACTAAAACTCAAAACTCCTACCCCCCCCCTTTTTATGACAGTTTGTAAGTACAGAGTGCATGATGCACTGATTTGTTAGGGGCAGGAGAGGGTGTAATGGTGAGTGTTGGATTGTCCATAATATAAGTTTGCATTACCATTCCCGTTGTCCACATAAACACGTTTGTCCCTTTTAACCTTTGTGTCCTCGTAGTACCATTCCCATTTTAAAGCTATGAACAAATTTAATATAGGATTTCCCCTTGTCCCCCAAGGGTCTATCACATGTTAACCTATGGACTAATGTGTATTCCCGTATGTCCAACAATACTCTCATATAACTTATGGCATGATCTTAGTGTTTGAAAATCATACGACAGGAATGTGTGGAAAGTGTCTCAATCATCTTTAATGAA
Source organism: Megalonaias nervosa (assembly GCA_016617855.1). Taxonomy (NCBI): domain Eukaryota; kingdom Metazoa; phylum Mollusca; class Bivalvia; order Unionida; family Unionidae; genus Megalonaias; species Megalonaias nervosa. The sequence goes on from JAECUM010000613.1 coordinate 97,458, forward strand.
TAATATATGGACTGGTTCTTTTGAAAACAACTTGTGCTGATATATGTAAGTGGTACTGCAGTATAGCGGCAATATCAGCAGTTCGATTTTTTTATTCCTGTAATTACTGTATACACTGAAAAGCCGGTTTCCTGGTCTGCGCCAAAATCAACATTTTACCCCCTAATGCCTAACATAAGATCTCGTTTTTAATGAATATGAATAAATCTTAAATCAGTAGTTGCATGTCGGAGTCAAAGTTTTTAGGAAAGTTGACACAGCATAACCTTTCAAATTGCTTCAACAAGTCCATCAGTTTCTGTTCAACACAATCGTTTATCGATACGTAAGCGCTTATTTCATTGCGCTCTTAATAACGCCTATCTCTTTATGAATATTCACCACACACACACACACACACACACACTGAACTCATTGCAGCCGGAAGATTTCACAGAGTAAATTTTCTTTTACACTTAGATGGTTGAATTTATACCCTGGAAACGCTAAAATACAGGAGCTTCCGGTGGCTAATCGAGAAAATCATTCAGGAAGCAGACAGGGGCTAAAAAGGACTGCAGAAGAGTCTTGCCGGTGGATTGCAATGATGAACGTCGCACAGACTACAACTCTTTGTTTTGTTTTTTTCCCCATTGGTCTGGTATCGAGATCTTAAGCTACCATAGTCGTAATTCATTTATTTATTTATTTTTGCAACAACTTTCCCAAAACGAAGTGCTTCTTCAAAACCAATTCCACAACTAATACAAGTTTCATTCCTTGCAATATCACGCCTCTTAAATACATCACAGCCCAAGTGTGTATTGCACTAACTTTGATATGTATGTCAGAGAACGGACGAACGGATGGTTGGAATGCTACTTATGGAGAATATAGAGACAACACGCACAAAAAATTAAGATGATTTGATTATTATGAATAAAAAAATATTTTGCACAATAGTAACAAAAACAACTGCAGTTAAACCGTTCTTAAGTATTGTCTATGGTCGCTTTATACAGACCCATTGCAGGTGCCATGAAGTGCACGAGCTTCTCGCCTGGTGAGAAATATTACACCACTATCACGATGATATTACTTACATGAGCTTGTGTTCTACAGTGAATTTCGGTAATGCGTTTTAGCTGTCGACTTCAGATAATATATTTTCAGGTCTTTCTTATACTGAGAATCTGAACTTATCTAATGCATCAATAAAAGAAAGGAATAATTTTAAGTCAGTTTGTGACAGTGTATCTAAATAAAGCAAACTCCAGTTATTTATTGGAATTGCGAGTTAAATATCAGTTTTGTTTAATAATAAAAAACCATGCACACCGCCTTCGCCCAGTGGCGTAGCTTGGGGAGGGCAGGGGGGAAGAAAGTTGTCCCCGGGCGCCATGTGCCAGGGGCGCCAAAATGAGGAAAATACAACTATTCGTTATCTCAGATGCACTCAAAGGGGGCGCCAAGTTTATGTTTTGTCCCCGGGTGCTAAGTAAGGGGGCGCCAAGTTTATGTTTTGTCCCCGGGCGCCAAGTACCCTCGCTACGCCACTGCCTTCGTCGTTGCTTTTATTCTTCTCTGACGTTATATTCAACTTCCACCGTGTATCTTTGAAGACATATGTCTTTGAAATGAACACTAAATTAGAAACACTTTATATACTTTTTCATTCACAATTACAACGACGATGATAACAAAATCATCAAACTTTAATGGAAGTGAAATATAAATCAATCGCGCTGCAAACGTAGATCTAGACAAGTTACACGTTGTTACTTTGAGTCGTATTTGCATTTATGTAAAATAAAGATTTTTTTTTTTTTTTTTTTTTTTAAATTATTAGCTATTGTACTGACTATACACAATAAAATAGCAATTAAAACAACCGACTAGAGTCGTACGCGAGTTCTCCCTAACATTCAATAGCTTCACGCATTTTCAATATCCGTAAATGAATCCATTCAATATAATCAGTGTGTGTGTGTGTGTGTGATTTGGATTTTTAACATAGCTTTAACAATTTTTCAGTCATATCGCTACGATGTCTGCAGTGTGACAGTTTATAGTGATGTCTAGTACTGGGGCATCATGCCTCAGACATGTAGCATCATATCCCACCCAGTCACATTATCCTGACACCAGGCCGACCAGTCCCAACACTAACCTTTTAATGCTGAGCGCCAAGCAAGGCAGCTGTTAGTATCATTTTTGTAAGTTTTTTTATATGACTCGGCCGGGGATCGCAATATAATCGGACAATGTTCACATGGCACCATGGGTCCGAAATACCCATATTGCACTTATGGTACGCTTTGGGACAGAAATGTCCCTCAAAGAACATAATACCCCTTAAGGAGCACACAAAATAACATAGAAAACCATTCCCCGAATACATGTCTCTGATCGGAGAGAGAGAGAGAGAGAGAGAGAGATGGGATTATAGATCACCTATTGGTATTACGTGACTGCTTGAACTGTCTTGTTCATTGCGATTTAAATGATTTATCTCCCTTGATCCAACACACCTGTGATTCACCTGAAATTACTAGCTTTTGAACTTGACCCAAAACAATAAATAGCTGACAGATTGTTTCCTTATGAGGTCACATTACGTATGACAGTTCTAATTTGGCAGGGAGCTATTTAAAGCCGTTTAGTTGAGTTAAATGCGGGGAACTGATTATCTTCATTCGCCTACGACTATCCCAGTAGTCGAACACCGGGGAATGTACACACCCAGATTAGAATCATCAACGAAAGCTTGTGGAATTTGTCACGTGACTCTGATTGTTTGAGAACGAGCACTGTACTACGTACATGTGTGTTATGTGCGACAAATCGACATCCCTGGGATTTTGTGTGGGACAGGGATGAGTTTTACAAATGGCCATATTTTTCGATTCTGCTGGGAACCCCAGACCCCGAGTACGGGCGCTGGTACACCCATTAGGTAAGCTGACGAAGAGACAGGTGGATTTGTCAAGTCCGATTGTAAGACTATGACCAAAGTTGCTTGTCATACAGTTGTTGTTTTGCACTGACCAGTTCATTTATGTTTCACTTTGACAGGGTTAGTTCCATTTCCAGCCTATACATGGAAGATTTGATAGATTCCAGACTTTACACCATTTACTTGTGAACGTTTTTGTTTACAGTTTAGACAGTCACAATTAAATGAGCTGAAAAATCGGTTACCCTAAGCAGAGACTGAAATTCTCTTTAGACCTAAACCCCCCCCCCCCTTACCTCCTCCTCTCCCAGGTGTGTTAAGGACAAAAATATTACTGGTAATATTGAATAGGTTGATTTAAGGTAAATTATGTTACATGGAGGTTTCATAATTCAGTATTGTTTTAACTTTAATACTTAACATGCATTCAGAAAAATGTGGTTAACTTAAGGTTGTTCGTATTTTCCCTCACTTCGTCATCTCAGGTCACTGGATAGGGATTATAGTTATCTGACATATCGGTAGTACTAACTTAACGCGGTTATTAACGTATTTTACCATTCCCGTGAGATTTCTCTAAAATCAAATGACCAATAAGCAAAAACAACTTCAATCATTTGTTTTTATGTTATGGAGAAACCAATTTTTGGTTATTTTGGTTAATAGTAACACTATAAACAGGTAAAAGAATTTTGAAATAGAACTTTTGCACTGAAATTTTATTTGAGAGTCAACATGATGGGTTAATGGGATTTTCATTTTGACCATAAATTTTAAGTAGACACTGATTTGACGTGACTTTCATTTTCACCTTACAAATTAAAGTAGACACAAGGAGTTAATGATTTTCTTTTTGACCTTACAAATTTAAGTAGACATACTGACGATGTGGTTTTCAGTTTAACCGTCAAAATTTAGAGGATAGAAAATATTTTTAACAGTTTTATGACATATTTTCTCTTTTAGCCACAATAAAAATGTATCTGCTTTTGCACATGATAATGACACAGTTTGGATTGAGTAGTCAACATCATTGTTAGTATGCAAATGATTATTTTCATATGAAATTTTTATTATTCCTCACACAAGTCAATATTTTTTGCATGTTAGGTTTTTGTATGGAAAAAAAATTCTATACATAACTTGCTATACTGGATTTTAAATGTAAAAAAATCCAACAAGTTTAACCCCCCAAATTTCAGAGCTTTTAATATACTCGCCTATAAATGGGATCAACTGCAAACTGCACATTATGCTATGACAGGTCTGGGTCTATGCTATGTGCAGTTGGATCCCACTTCTATGCTAATATATATGGTGCTAAATTTGCATACACTGGAAGAAACTATATTCTTGTACAAAAAATTTCTTTTGAATGCCATATATACTCGAGTATGTCAAGTCCACCCACAAACAACACAAACCCTGATCTGACACAGTGAACTGGCAAATCAGTGTCTATGTTGTTTATTCTACTGATTATTCTTAACAAACAGCATAGACCTAGATCAGCGAGTGTTTGAACTTTGACCTGGATAGCACATTGGGTTAAATGTTCAGTCTTGGCAAATGCAAGGGGAGAAATGGCTCAGACTTCCAGGATGGGTGGTTAGCAATGGGTACTAGGCTGTAAGTTTAATTGGTCTGTTTGTTAGTGTTATTGGTGTTTAGTATGTCAAGACATGATAGGTTCTATCATGTAATAGCAGTATTGGAATAAAGCAATTTTTGCAGAGCCTACACAAACAGCCTACACATGGTTTCCTAATGTCTCTGGTAATTCAGAAATGTTTGACACCCTTGTAACTATTAAATGAAAAAGATTGAGTCTATGCACAAAAGTCAGACATTTAAGTGGTTTTTTTTTTCTTTTCAATGCATTAGATTAGAAGATGTTTATGTAACACTGTAAGAGCTTTGCAAACTGGAATGGCACTTGAGCAATGTGTAATAAATACTAGATAATGAGATAACACTTAACCCTCACTATAGTCATCCCCAGATGTCTAGCTGAAACTTGTTTTTGTCAGCACACTTAAGACTATGTTATGTATGGAAGGATATGGTTAACAGCACATCAGCACAGTCCTGGCTATATAGTGTAGAGGAAAAGTCTGATAATAGTTAAAAGAGGAAATAATATGGTTTGAATGTAACATAAATGTTTTGACAACTGAAAGGTAATGAAAACAAAGACTATAAGAAAAGGACTTTTAAATTCATTAAAAGATATTTTGACATGTTCCTTAGAATGATTGGAAAATTAAAATGTTGATATTTCTATCAGTAAGACTTTAAGCTTGGAATGGTTTATATATCCAATGAATTACCCTATATATTTACCTATTTGTCAGACCCAACTGCACACTTCATAGACCTAGATCTGCTTGGAAAAATTCATCTGCAAATCTGAGTTAGGGCAGTTTTTTATGAGTAGCCATTAGAATAAACAATATAGACCTAGGTGTGATGCGAGTCGATGCAGTTTGTATGAGTAACCATTAGAACAAACGACATATATCCAGATGTGCTGACCTCTCCAGAGGCCTAAGTAGTTGGAGCATCTGCCTCAGATGCGGGATGTCACAGGTTTGAACCCCGACTGAGGTATACCAAAGACATAAAAATGGTACTAGCAGCTGCCTCACATGGCACTCAGCATTAAGAGGTTAGTTTTAGGACTGGTTGGCCTGGTGTCAGGATAATGTAACTGGGTGGGACATGATGCTACATGTCTGAGGCATGATGCCCCAGTGCTAGACATCACTATAAATTGCCACACTGCAGACATCGTAGCGATTTGATTTGAAAATTTTTAAAGCTATGTTAAAAATCCACATCACACACACACACACCTAGATGTGCAGTGAATCAGTGCAATTTTTTATGAGTAATCATTGGAACATAGACCCAGATGTACTGGCACATAATGCAGCATGACTGGGTACATAAGGGAGTATATATGGTACTTTATCACCAGATCTTCAAATATCATGTTTTACCTAGCTGTTACATGCCAAGTGCATGGATAATACTTAAACAAATCACTGTAGAAGTAATTTGAATTAGGATAATGGAGTAATTGGTTTATTTTACAATAGCATGTACATCTTGTATCATTGTTATGAGCTGGGATTAGGGCATTCTTTACATACCAGAACTGTAATCAAAGGCTATCAGGAGTACAGGTGTTAGGGCAGCTAAGAGTTGATGTTGCCTTCACTGTACTTCTCACCAGTATTGACCCAGTACTACCAAAGACAACACAGACCACAATGAGGCTTTCTAGAGAGCACTGGAAATTCATGTAGCATTATTTTCCATGTCAGCTTTACATGGAATGTTTGAAATAGTGTAACATTTTTATGGAACTGACCATGTAATAGGGAGGGGGTGCTGGAAATTTATTGAAATAAATTTCAATCCCAGATAACTTGAAAGAAACTTTCCATGGGTTGTAGAAAAGAGAAACAATCATATTAATTTTGGAAAGAAAACACACACACACACACACACACACACACAGGTTTTAAGAATGTCATGTTAAATTAGAATTGATCTATTCTGTAATATATATCCCAAAACTGTAACTTAATATAAAGGGGAAGACCCTTTAGTCAGTAATGACTCAGCAGGTTCATAGTATATACACTGTGCTATATTCATGCAAGCATTTGTACTTCTATTCAAATTTTTCTGTGAATGCAGAGAAATAAGGAAAGAACAACAAATGTTTTCACTGAACAGCAATGTGTTGCCATTCTATAGACATGTATGAAATACCTGCCAAATTGATTAAAATGGTGAACTTAATCAGTCATTGAACCTTAAATATTGATGACATTGACACATTTTGATCTCTGCTGGTCACAAGACAGAGGAGTTTTAATTTTATCATCCATAGTCCATTCCTCATCTGTCTGTTAGTACAAGATTGTTAAGTCATCAATGGTCCATTACTCATGTCAGGACAAGATTGTTAGTCAGTCATAGTCCATTCTTCATCTGTCTGTTAGTACAAGATTGTCAGTCATCCGTGGTACATTCTTCAGCAGTCTGTTGGCACAAGATTGTTAGTCATCCACGATCCATTCTTGATCAGTCAGTAGAAGATTTTTAGTCATCCATGGTCCATTCTTCATCTGTCTATTAGCATAAGATTGCTAGTCATCTGTGGTTCATTCCTCATCTGTCAGGACAAGATTTTTAGTCATCCATAGTCCATTCCTCAGGTGTCTGTCAGCACAAGATTGTTAGTCAGCCAAGGTCCATAATCCTCATGTGTCTGTTAGCACAGGATTGTCAGTCATCCATGGTCCAGTCTTCATCTGTTGATCAGAACAAGATTGTTAGTCATCCATGGTCCATTCTTCATCTGTCAAGACAAGATTGTTAGTTATCCATGGTCCATTCTTCATCTGTCTGTTAGCACAAGATTGTTTGTCATCCATGGTCCATTCCTTATCTGTTAGCACAAGATTGTTATTGTTACTACACCTAAAGTATTTGAAAGAATGCATTGAAACTTTACACATACATTCAGCCCATGGTCTAGTTGGTCCTAAATGAAAACAGTACCTACCTAACCTAATTTTAAAAGCATTGCAATAGGAAATACACATTGTTTGGCCCAGTATAGCTGACAATGTGGCCATCTTGAAAATCTTGTTGTCACTCCTCCTTCTGAATGACATGTCATATCAAAATGGAGTTGTCATTGAAAGACTTCAAAGGATATCTAGTTGGTCACAAATGAAACTCGTGCCAAGCTGACACTCAGCATGGCCACCATGACAACCATCTTGATAATGTTGCTGTTGCTACTCCAGAATGTATGGTCATGTCAGCATGGAGTTTTCAGTAACATTTTTAATGATGTTTAGTTGGTCTTAGATGAAAAAATGGTGCCAATCTTATGTCGAATATGGCTGCCAAGACAGCCTACTTGAAAAGGTTATTATTGCTGTTCCAAAATGAATGGTCATATCAGCATGGGGTTTTCACTAAAAGACATCATATGATATCTAGTTCTTCTAACCCCCAATATGGCCACTATGACAGCCATCTTTAAAAAAATCTTGTTAGCTGCCATCTTGTAAATCTTGTTAATGCATATCCTGAATGCAAGGTCAGAAGGGTTAAAAATATTTCTATCTCTGCTCCTTTCCAAATGGATGGCTATATCAACATGGGGCTGTCACCATTTTGCTTTTTTATGATAGCTGATTGGACCTACATGTATATTGTGCCAGTCATACATCCAATATGGATGTCAAAATGACGGTCTAAGTTTGTTGTCACTACTCTCTGTGAATGGATGATCATTTCGTCATGTGGTTTTCATCCCAGAAACTTTTGATGATGTGTACTTTTGTCAAAAATTAAAATGATACAAAGTTGACATCTATTATGTGTACCTTGGCAGCTGATTTGAAAATCATGTTATCAATGAAGAATATCAGAGATAGTTCCAATATCAACTTAAAAAAGAAATGGTCTTATTTTGAGTTTCTGGAAATTCTTTTTGCCAAGTAGAGCATCATTCCCTCTGAGGGACTCGTTTACTATAAGTTTTCAAGTTGTGAATGTAAATTATAAAAATATTAAGAGGCTGAATTTGTCTCCCAAAATCTTTGCCTTCTCCACTTATCTAGCAGCATACTTGTTAGTGCATAAACAATTCTTCAAAATGTTATTATTTTACAGTGCTCTGAAAATACTACTGTAGATGAAAACTACATGTAATAACATTCAGATCATAACATTTTTACAGTAATCAGGATATAATATTGTACTCTTGTATAATTGTAACCAAGTGAAATTGGTAACTTAATTCACTTGCCAACGCATACCACTCACTTGTCATACCTCTGACCATAATAGTTTCAATCTTGGATTGGTTAATATGGGTTTGTGAGAAAGTTTGCCCATAGCTTCCAGTGGGTTGGTAGCTCTTCCATGGGTCTTCCCGGGTGTTTCCTACAGGCACCTCAAAATATACTGGCTGCCAAATTTATTACCTTATACAGTATGCTCACTATTAAGTTGAGTCAAGCTGCCAACAACACTGGTCTGCCATCATGTAACAAGCCAACAGATCAGAGCCTGTGTTGTTTAGCTGATTCCTCCTAAGAAGCTGCATATACCCAGTTCTGATGACACATTATTCAATAGCAAATCAGGGTGTATGCATGCAGTTTGCAGTTGGAATCAAGTTATAAGCAATTACATACAGGCCCATCATACTTGTCTGCGGTAAGACCGTTGATTTTAAACATCAACTGAATATAACGCACATGATTCGATGATGGCAATTGATGGATGGGGGTTGGGATTTACTTGTTTACTTAAATTAGTATAGAAATTTAGCAAATTAACTTAGAAACTTGCATGTCAGTTATTTTTTCATGCAGCTATTGTCACTGATGCTATAAAAACTTATATAAATATTACATGAAAAATACTATTGACACGACATGAATCTAAATGAGTTCAATCTGTAACATTGTCAACTGTGTAATTGCACTTTCATTCACAGAAATCACACATTTAGAGGATACTGTACTATTACCATAAGAAATGAAAGGAATTTACCTTGAGATGAAGTGTGATGTCATCAATGAAACTAAAATTAATGGTAATGGAAAAATGTTCATATTTAATCTGTAACCCAGGAGAAAATTTCTCAAAAAAATGTAGGCTGTGGTGATGTTAAGCAGTGTTTCCTCTTGGACTATAACTGCAGTTATAAATTAAAAGGATGTGATGCATTGTTTAATTAACCTAAAATAGCTTGCATGGACAATGTATTTACCCCTATTGACAACAGACTGTGATAGAAAACAATTTTCTGGGGGCTAAATAAATACCCAGTACCTATTATTTCATTATGTGAATTTATTTTTTCTTATGTGAAAGAAAAGGTTTAAAATTTTACATGCATGAGATTCTTTTCTTCATATGTAAATTATTTTTCACAGATGTGAAATTCTTGTTTTTTAAATGTAAAATAGATAATTCTTTTGACTTAGGTTTCATTCTTTTCCAGAAAAGTGAGAGATAAAAAATTCTATTATGTGAAATAATATAACTGTTATTTAAAACTTTTATAAGAAAATGCTTTCGTTTATCTTTTTGTTGTCTTATTATTTCAGAGTTAACATTAAAATTGATCTGATATTGTGTTATTCTTATGATGTTGTTGTTGTTGAACTGAGTTTTCATGCAGCATGTATTTATCATTACACCACATATACCAAATCTGTATAAAATTTCCATTCCTAGAGTTAAGTGTCAAAACTTGTTACAGTTATGCATCAGGACATCCCCCACCCACCAAACATGGTGTATATCTTTAAGTTAAATCTCTATGATATAGTTGTTATTTTGATTTAAACAGATAGCATTGGTGTATGGAAAGTATGACCCAAATAGAAAACCTACCAAATATTGTTGGATTGTTACAAAATGAGATTAATGATATCGAGAACAATATATGAATAAACAGATTGATGTATCCATATACCTGTAGTTTCCACACTTTCGCTATTTTGAGACGAAGTTAAAAGCTTTGTTTTCATATCAAGAAAGTGATATTTTTATTATGCCAATAACACAATGCTACATGAAACGTTTTCAGTAATATAAAGAATGCTGGAATAACAAAGAATCTAAAACAATTCAGCAGAGACTTCACAACTGTTTGCTTTTATCGTGTTTGCTTCATTTGTCTGAATACAGTATGGCAGTGCACACAATGTGTAATGGGTAAATTATATAATTTCTACTTAAAGCAGTAGGGTGAATTCTTAATTGGTCAATTTCATACGGAGGTCTTGGAACTTTTTACAATGGATTGGGTGGAATGTTTTTGGAAAGAAGGGGCATTGTTGGAATAAAATGTTTTTGTGATAATGGAACTCACTATTGATGATGAAATTTATCATGTCCTCTATTCATTATGACATTGCTCCTGTTGTAAGATTGGTAAGGCAGTGGATCCCATTTCATTGTGAATTATATGTCTGGTGTAATTCAGTTTAAGGTAGTCTCGCTATAAGGCAGTGTCCTCTGTAACTCTCATGGACAATTGTTTAGTGGGTAATTACTGTACATGAATAACTAGAAAATAAGAGTTTTAAACCAGCATTTAAAAAGATCTGGTTCATTGCAGGGGGGAGCACTCTGTTTGCACAGTATCTAGCTGAAGCATTGTAAGAAAAACATTTAACTGTGAACATTGTAGACCCTGATCTGCCAGCACATAATGTAATGGTAGATCTGGGTCTATGCTGTTTGTATTTTGTCCCCGTTTTCATAAGTTTATAAAACCAATCCATATTCTCATTAATAAGGAATTCCTTCTATACAAGATTTACCTCCCATGAAAAAAAAATCTTCATGTGAAAAGGAAAACAGCATTCTTTTTTAAAACTGATTGCTTTCAATACTTTTATGTTATTGCTATGAATGGAAATCTTATTTACTTTTATTGAACTTTGAAAAATAATGATCTCATTAATTTCTTTTGAAAATGAAATCTGTTGTCATGCTTCCCTATGCCTTTTTATGACTGACTGATGGTGTATGCATGTAACTTGGCATTGATGACTAAAAACGTTTCTTATATACATTGCGTCATAGAGACAGAAAGATCGGCACACAACAGACATACTTTTTCTTCCACCCAATTGTGTCCAAGAAGACTTGAGCATATAGGGTACTTAGTAATTCCATACTGGTACTGGGTAAAGATAAGTGTTCAGTAGCTGATACAGCCTTCATTATTTCAATCTCCTGGCTAACCACTGCATGCAGAGATCTGAACATTTTATTTAGTCATTAGTTTATCAGAGATTATTTTTAAAACAAGATTTTATATTTGTTTATGAAGTTTTGCTCACTTTGCTGTAAAAAAATTGGTTGGTTCATTTGATAAATACACAAGTAGTAGGTTTAGTGGTAAACATGGTGGACTTAAAATCAGCATTGATGTAGTGCTGTACATCAGGCTTCCAGGAAGACAACTTGGTATCCCAAGTAAATATTTAATCCTGAGAAGCAACTTTTATGCAAAACAGTTAGGATTAAGACTTAACTAAATTTTGTATGAGCCATTAATGATTTTTCTTTTTTATTTCATCTTTTAATGGGGTTTTAAAGCACATATTAAAAGTTATTTAGGTCATGAATCCTTCTGCTGGGCAACAGAATTCAACATATGGTAGCCCACCACTGGGCACTCAGAAGTCAACATATGGTAGCCCAGATGTAATATTTTGGTAGCACTTCTGCTCTTGGTACAAAATTTGTTCAACCCTTAGCTTGGGGTTACCATTGGAGACATTTTGTTATTGTATTTGAATAAATAAATAGATAGATTATTACTGGAAACCTTTTTCCTATTTGCTTCCAGAAATTGCTTAAGCATATTTGCTCATTTTGCAGTATTTTTAAACCAACAGCAAAAGGTCTCTAGAAGAAACAACTTACATATGGCTTCATCTTTTCAAAGAAAAAGTGTCTGCAAAACCATGTACCAAACCCTTCATATAAAATTGCTAAAATCGTCAACATTGAAAGGTAAACCAACTCTTGATGAAAGCCATAGTATAATGTTAAGTAGAAATGACAGAGATGGAGGATTAAACATGCATTGCTAGCACAGTAAAGTTTGAACATTTAGCTATGTTGTATTGTGAGCTCTTTCATTGCCATTTTTATGCTACATGATACAGTGGGCTCCATCTGCCACTGGTTTACCGACTAGAGTCTGACATTGGATTACCAGAGTTTAATGTTGACTCATTGAGTGATTTGGTAATTGTTGGGTGTGGTCTAGCTGTTATTCCGGGTGGTTTATGTGTGTTAGCTTTTCTTTTGATAGAGGTCAAGCGCTACAGCTATCTGAAAAGACAAACACAAATGACATCTTTGTTGTTGTCTTTTATGTCCTTCTATTTGATACTATTTGATCTATCCAAATAATTTATGTCATTATTTATGGCTTAGCTCACCCTTATGCCTTACCTCCTAAAGCTATGAATGTAGCACACCTGTTTTTGTGGTTAGATTATATTTAGGGTCCAACTACTTAGTCATCAGGGGTGGGTGGTATACTTTTTGTCTCTTTTTATCTCAAAATAAATTGTTCCACCACTGATATGATACAAGGTTAATTTTAAGCTGACCCTTAGTTTTCATCTTTGGTGCAAGAAAGTTCCTCAGTTGCACCTGTACATAATTACTGAAGCTGATCCTTACTGCAGAATTTTAAACTGACTGAATCAAGCCCATCTGAAATTTCCTTAATGGAGCATGCTCATTGCTGAAGAGGCAAAAGCCAGTCAGTTTTATTGGCTGACAGAAATGTCTTTCTGATTTTAATTAGCTTGGGAACCAATCAAGAGCAAACAGTTGATGATCATTGATGTTTGATACATTCACCAGAAAATGCAAAAAAGAAAAGATTAAATCATCATTAAAAGGGTACTGCATTTTATTCCAAAGCAGCATAAAGGGAGAACAAGATGTAGATTAAATGTCAAGTATTTTGTTTAAGGGTGGGTGGGTGGTTATTTGAGCATTAGAACATCAAATTCCAGTATAAAAGGCTCACATCAGAGAAAGCTGATAATAATTACAGGCACTCGTGTCATGGATTTATTAAATGCATCAATAAATATTCACCATTATGAAGGAGGTTGCATTGTATTGTTTTCATAGCCAATTTTCATCGTTACTGGTAAAGATCTTTTTATTGCTACTCCTTGTATGGATGATTATAGTAACATTGGGTTTTCATCCAAATATTTTTAATAATGTCTAGTTGGTCCTAAATAAAAAGGTGATTGCCAAAAATATCAGAATGTTTCCATGCTCACCAGTAAACATGAAGACCTGCTCACCTCTTTGTTAATATTCCACTGGTCAAAATGCAGGTACTTCCCAGCTTCATAATCTAATTTGACTTCAACATTTGGCATTGCATAAATTTAAAAAATGCTTTAAAAGACATATATATCTTACCTGACAGTGTAAATTTTCTATATTATAAAAGTGTCTAGCTATTTTCAAAATAAAAAGCCTACATTTTTCAGTGAATTACACATTGCAAAATGTGCTGTGTTTTGTAGTAAGTTTTACAATACAGATGGTGGATTTAAAAAATTTATCCAAATGTAATTTCAGTTCCATTCCATTTACAGTTGTAATCAAAGTTGTTCAAGAATAAGGTAAAAGTATTTTCATTTTTTTTTCACTGTCAACCTATGATGGTCACTCAATAGAAAGGGACATAACTCTTATTGCCTTAAGTTTTGCCTCTAATGTGTGCTTAGATGTCTTTGCATTTCTAACTCATTCTGTCAGAATGATTTGCTTTTGAGCTTTGCGGTGGAAAATGTATATTTAAACCCCACCTCACCCCGAAACGATCAATTTTTACAACTGCCTCTCCTTTTTTATAAGATGCTGGTACAGTATTTAGAGGTACTAAGGATAAAATGCAGTTTTACGATAAAAATGGGGAACATTTTATAGTCAGTGTTTCAACAGCTATTCTGTTTTCCTTTATGCCGCATGCTTAAAGCAAGTTAGGTGACCCAGGATAGCTGAGCATTTAAGAAAGAAATGAAATGCTTGGGCAGCTTGACCTTTTGGATCAACATCTTCCTTCATGCACCAGTGAACACTAACACAGCAAACTATGAATGAGTATTTCTTTTATAGTGTGATGCTATGCAGAAAGAGGTGGGTGTGGGTGGCGTAATAACTGACCAGGGTAAAAGAGGTGATAGGTAACTTATTTTTATTTTGTTGGCGTTTATGCATTTGATCCATTTGAATATATTTTCTTTTCTTTTTTTCAGAAGTAGTTTTGCTGTTTCTACTGGCTGGTTTAGTGACAGGTGACACAAGTCAGAAGTATGGATTTTTTAACAGGTCAGAAAATTCCTATGTACGCCTGGTAAATACATCATGGAACCTTCAAAAACTGACTGGATTTTCTTTTCGAACTTGTTCTGGTGGTGAAATACTCTCTCAAAATGGAACAAGCGGAGACTTCCTGCAATTAGAAATAACAAACGGAACATTGAAATTCCAGAGTCTTGTTCAAGCTACAAGTTTGACAGTTCCTGTTGGTCAAAATTTAAATAATAATGCATGGTATACAGTGAGTTTACATTATTACCTTGGAAATTTGTTTCTGAATATTTCTCAGGGAAATACACAAGTAAAGAGTGAGATTATTGCTAATTCTACCTACAGGACGTACTTATTTAATGTAAACTTCTCAAACAGTTTAGGGCTCAATGTTGGACAAAGATACTCTGGATGCATTCTGGAGGGACCTAATGTGATATTTGTAAATAATTCATTAATGGTAAACAATGTGTATTGGAGTAATACAACCTGCCCAAAGAATGAAAACAACTGCCCAACAGGTAAGATATGGATCATATTAATCAAAGCAAATGAAAATGGCAAAAGGTATATTGGTTTGTGGGGAACACTGATGGGACAAAGCATAGTTTTACTTGTGTCTGCACCATTGTCTCCATATAACCAATTACTGCATGATTGCACATACCATATAGCTCAAGTCCAACTACAAACTGCACAGACCAAGATTCGCCATACAATAGTGCATCAGCAGTTCGGGGTTTATCCAGTTTCTTTGGAGAAATCAGTAAAACAAACAACACAGACCCTGATCTGCCATCACACTGTCCAGTGGCAGATCTGGGTCTGTGTCATTTGCAGTGCACCTTGACTTACAAGCAAGTATGTATGGTATGTTAATTGCCAAGTCAAAATGTTCCTTACATTTAGTATCATTATTTTCCTCAGTTATTTCTATATTTATCATACTACATGGGATCAAAAATAAATTACAGCTGTGCGGTGATTCAAGATACCAACTTACCTAGTGTAGCCCCAGTTTGGACAGGTTTGTTTCTCACCGATGTCTGCATATAGTGAGGGATATGGTAGATATATTTGTCAAGAAATCTTATTTCATTGTCAAGAATGTTAATTTTTTTTACACTGTCTTAAAAATGATATTCCAAAAACTTTTGGCTCTGTTATCACATGCAAGATATGATGATCAACAGAAGCCATGTCTCTTTGTTAAAGGAAGCTTTAAACTTGCATTAATTTCTGATACATTCTCAATTGTACAGTGCATTTATTTACATGCATGTGTATGTTAACCTTTAGTTGTGTATGTATGTTATCATTCCAAGAATAACAATTTAAGGATGACAGCTTCTGAAATGCTGGAATATTTAACTTTTTTAAATTGATAATTTTACCTTGGGTCCACGATATTGCAAATCACCTAAAATTTTAGACTGGTATGCATTTTGTTGCATTACCTGTAGTTAATTATGTATTCCCAAATAAGGTCCATTACTTAGGAAAAGTTTGTGAAAAGTATGCTGTAATTAATTGCCCATAAAACAAAAGCTGACCAAGTACTTTGGAAGGTCATTAAATTGGTACAGGTTGATAACCATTGATTCCTCTCATCAAATGCACAAGGAAAGTTTATGTTAGTGAATTGATTCAGTATGATGCAGTTGTAAAGATTTCATTGACTTTTTGCAACAGACTTTGACTTTATGCTACTGATTTACAGCAGGTAATATCCTGAGGTACCATGTAAGGTACAGGGTATCATTTTCTTTACCAAGATTGTTATTATGATTACAAAAATTGTCTTCCATTTTTCATTTTCTTTCTTTAATAAAAGACAGAAGTCACAGCTACATCATTTATGTCCAATCTCTCACAGAGTACATAGTGCTAAAACCATACTTAGGTATAACATGACATTGTATCCATCAAAAGACATTATATAGGTCATGATATTGTATCGATCATTTCTTAGGATTGATCACACCACATTATGTCCATCATTTCATAAAATATTGTCAGCATTTTTGCCATTATGTCAATTATATCAAAGTATTGACTATAATCTATAAGTTATGTGATAAAATATTGGCCACATTATATCAGACACATCGTAAAATATTGGTCACATTATAACAGGCATGTGATAAAGTATTGGCCACATTATATCAGGCATGTCATAAAATATTGGCCACATTATCTCTGGCATGTCATAAAATATTGGCCACATTATATCAGGCGTGTCATAAAATATTGGCCACATTATATCTGATAGACAAGTGGTCTACAGCACTCACCTTTACCAATCACTACTGTATCACCTCAGTCCCTGTGAGTTCATGTTTCATGTTCCACCAATGTGGGTATGTGAGAAAGCTTGCAAGTAGTTTGTTGGGGGTCTGTGGTTTTTACTGGGGTTTTCTAGCTTGTTTCTCCGCGAGTTATACTAACCTCCCTGTATAATCTCTCTGAAAAATGGTGGTAAACCTGCAACAAAACAACAACAACAAATTATATCAAGCTTGTCATAAAGTATTGATGCCATAGTCATTATGTCTATTATGTCATAAAATACTGACCACATTATATCAGTTATGTGACAAAATATTGACCTCATTATACATGTATCAAGCATGTCATATTGACCATGTTTATCAATTATGTGATGAAATATTGACAACAACATATGAAATATTGACCACATCATATCTGTTATGTAATGAAGTACTGACCCCATTATATCATTTATGTAATGAAATTGACCGCTTCAATGGCCTAAGCAGTTAGAGCATCTGTCTCAGATGCAGGACGTTGCGGGTTCGAATCCTGGCCAAGTCTTACCAAAGACTTATAAAAATGATACTAACAGCTGCCTTGCTTGGTGTGCAGCATCAAGAGGTTTGTTAGGACTGGTCAGCCTGGTGTCAGGATAATGTGACTGGATGGGACATGATACTACATGTCTGCAGCATGATGCCCTGGTGCTAGACATCACTATCATATAAACTGCCACACTGCAGATATTGTAGTGATGTGACTGGAAAACTGCTAAACTAAATTAGAAATCCAAATCTCTCTCTCTAACACACACATAGACACACACACACACACACACACACACATGTAATTAAGTATTGACCACATTACAGTTATGTAATAAAGTGTTAACCACATCATTAGAAGCTCACACATAACAGTGGACTGCCTTAAAACAAGATTTATAGATAGAAAGAAAATGTGCTTTTACATAATGTATATACAATATAATATTTTTATAAAAGGAAATAGTCAGTGCATGAAAGAAACTCTCCCAGCTCAGTGTCCTTTAATGTATTGTATCTTCTATGAAAATAGATGCAGGATGAAATTGGGGGTCTCTAAATCAGATAAATTGGCATGGAATGCATGTATCCTGAAAGAAGCACATAAATGACACAATTTTCACAAATATAAATTTGTGTACTTTATAACACAGATGAATCCGCAAAAATGTTATTCATGAAATTAGTAAAAAAGTTACACTGTACTTGTATTACTTGCAGATATTGACAAAATTCTATATTTCAAACTTGCAACCATTTTTATCCAGTTCATCTAAGTTTAATGATGCTAACAGATGATGGTTTACAGTACTGGTAGTCTCCATTTTCATAACAATGGTTTTGCTGAATGGTATACTTTTCTTAACTGTTACTATTGCATTCAAAAGACAACTAATGACTCTCAGTCTTTGAATTAACCTCTGGATCATGACATATAGAAACTAACGAGTTTCCAACTATATGACTAAATACATGGAATTGAAACTAAAATGTATGTACACAGCTGATATATTGACCCCAAAGTTCATCCGTATGACTTCACACTTTCCACCTGACTCGCAACTTGGAAACTATTTAGGTCCTCACCCTATCTCTGTATATGCACTTACTGTGTACGGATAGACAAACATATACAAGCAAATGGCATTGGCCTCAGGGTTCATCTCTACCCCACCCGGGACTATCTGCCAAATCATAACTTTAGAACCATTAAGATATCCACCGGATATGACTATCACACAAGATTCTGAAGTCTAAGCCACCAAAACAGCTGCCGACCACTGGCACCAGAGGTAATGCATGCCAATTAAAGAAAGGATAAAAGAATCTGCTACACTTCCCAAAGGTTATGACATCCTTATCAACCTCTTTCGTAAGTTTGGGAATCATGAGAGTATGGACACTGGAGAGCCCCCAGATATTACACCAGGAAAACCTTCAAGATGTCCCATCCCCCAAATATTGCACCAGGGAAGCTGTCCAGATGTCCCAGCCCGCAGATATTGCACAAGGAAACTTTCCATAAATCCCAGCCCCCAGATATTGCACCAGAGAAATCTTCCAGATGTCCCGTACTTCCACCACTTTCATAAATATGTCTGACAACATACTACAATGAAACTGCTGAAGTCTGAAGGCAGATATTGATGAAATTATATATCTAATTGAAGAACATGATCCACTAGCCTTTTGCCTGCAGGAAACCTTTTAATGAACATGATCCACTAACCTTTTGCCTGCAGGAAACCTTTTAATGAACATGATCCACTAGCCTTTTGCCTACAGGAAACCTTTTAATGAACATGATCCACTAGCCTTTTGCCTGCAGAAAACCTTTTAATGAACATGATCCACTAGACTTCTGCCAAAAGTGGACTTTTTAATGAATACAATCTACAGTCTTCTGGCTACAGGGGAAATTTTATTGATTGTTGTTGTTGTTGTAGGGTTAAATGCCATTTTTCAGCACAAAATAGGCTATATATGGCGGCCAGTATTAATGGTGGAGGAAGAACCCAGGAAAACCCCCGGAAAGAACCACCAACCCACAAGAAGCTATTGGCAAGCTTTCTCACATACCTACATTGGCACATTTTATTGAATACAATTCACTAGACTTCATCCTATATATAGGACACACAGTACTAATGCTATGGAAAAATTGGAACCAGCCGGAAAATGGGTGAACATTAAATAGAGTATATATGGGTTTGGATGGCCAGGATTGGTTAATAATGTAAGTTATGTTTTAGGAAAAAGAATCTTTTGAGAGCTTATCCAAGTTGCAAGTGAAAAAAAATAGAGACATTGTTTTATTGATGGAATTCCAGTCCTTTAACAGTCTTGAGTTTGGAACACTCATTACTAAAATTAGCACCTGACTCTTTGGTGCGGAATTGAAAGCACATGTTTCAAACACAGGCAGGTCCAGAAAATGCCGCGGCTCATATCCTTTCCTCTACACAGAAGCTGACATCCAGGTTTCATCTATACTGATAAATATAGGTTTGATCATGGGCACTCAGAAATTTTAAGTTATTGAATTTTTAATATCATGGTGTTTGGCAACATAGGTTTACTATGGGAACTGAATTAGTACCGTGAGTCCTATAGGAGACTTTTTAATGAATACAGTCCACTAACCTTCTGCCTACAGGTGAACTTTTATTGAATACAACCACTAGCCTTATACCTACATGGGACCTTTTATTGAATATGATCCATGCCTATTGGAGACCTTTGAAAAGAAAATTATGGAGTTAATCTTAACAACTTCACCATATACAACTGCTTTTTGAGAAATACTGATATGGCTCCTTCAGGAAGATCCATTATCTTAATTAATCAAACTCCTCGTAGTCAAATTAATTACTGCTTACTGCTTTACAGCCAGTAGACATTTGTGTGTCTTTACATACAATTCTTGCATTTTCCTCCCTCCAAGCACTCCAATCAATCAATCAATCAATCAATCTGATCATGATAGTCTTATTGAACAGTTACCAACACCTTTCTTTTACTTGGTAACTTTAATAGCCACCATAAACATTGGGTCAATAAAGATTTAAATAAGAGGGAAGAAGATATAAGGTTTTGTTTCAAAACACAATATTTTGCCTTTTTAACGACAAGTCAGATACTTGCATGCATCCTGCCACAGGATACTGCTCATCCTTAGATCTGACCATCTGCCAGTGTAGGATTATGAAGAAGCTTGCCAGTAGCTTCCCATGAGTTGGTGTTTCCTGGGTTCTTACTCCATGAGTTAAACTGGCTGCCATGTATATCATGTGCAAAAAAATGGTGTTAAACCCACAAGTGCATGAACAAACACAACAATAACAACCTCTTTGCAAGTCAAATCTGACAACTGACCATTTTAAACATAGTAGATCCACTATTGCTATGGATACCATGTCAAAAATAGTGGTGACTCCTAAATGTGAACAAACCATGGTTTGACAATGCATGCAAAGATGGCATCAGGAAACAGAAAAAGACCCTTACACATTTCGGTGCCAATTAATTCAAGAGCCAAAAGTTGGAATAAATACCAATTATGCCAATTATGCCAGGCTAATCCTCTGTGTATCATTAAAGAAAGCTAGATAAAAATACGGAAATCCTTGGTCTCTAGGTTGAACTCATATTCTTTTCTTAAATCAGTATGGAATAAGGTATGAACAGTCATTGGCAAAATTAAAAGCAGCAGTGCTGTAGTTACCGAAAGTGGATGAAATGATCCCAACTGTACAAAAACTCACAAATATATTGTCTGAAACATTCTTGAAACTCTTTGACAAGAAAATTATTCTGAAAACTTCTTCCCAGTCAAAAATTTGAAAGAGAAGATTAATTTAGATTCATTTAAATTTCAGATGCTGAAGATTACAATAAAACTTTCATTCACAGAGAATTATAAGGTTCTCTTGATCATGCCCATGACACTTCAGCAGGACCAAATGATATCCATGACCTCATCTTTTGAAACATTTACTTGATGCAGCTCTCAATCCACTTCTAAACATTTTCAGTAGAATTTTGAAAACTGGTGACTTAACAGGATTCTTGGTGAGCAGCAGTGGCAGCGCACAATCCTGGACAGGACCAAACTAACCTTTCAGCTATCACCCCTGATCATTAACAAGCTGTATGTGCAAAACCATGGAATGGATGATATTACACTGGTACCTTAAATCTAACAAATGTTTTCTTCTCAGACATTTAAACGTGGATTCAGAATTACAAAGAAAGAACATATAGTTGCCATTTTCTTCATCTTGGAGAAAACTTATGACATCACATGAAAATATGTTATAACGAATGACCTACTCAACCTCTGTCTATGGGGCCGCTTCTCTGACTTTATCACCGATTTTTTGAAAGATAGAAAACCAGGAGGTGGACATACCTAAGGGCAAGATATTGTCATTCACCCAATTGAACATCAAAATTAACAATACAGTGACTGCCTTCATCCAGGAATTGACTGCCCATTATATGTTGACAACCGTTTGATCGGATATAGCATATTTACATTTATTTGGAGGGTTGATCTTCATAATTTTCTGTGCAATTCATGATTACAATTTTCAGACTTTACCTTGAATTGACACAATATCACCATGTGTTTTGTGTTGCCATTTTCCCTTGGGGTTTTTCATTCTCTTAGGGACCTTCTTAAGAGGATTAAACTTAAGGGTGGAGGTAAAATTAGGGAAGAGTGGCGATGTGCCTTTTCTACAAACACAAAATTCAAGTATGAAATTTTTGACACACAGTGTGAAGTTGTACTTAATCCAGAAAATTTGTATCTTTTGCCATCCTGTCTAACAAGCATTTTCCAGCCCGTGTTTCAGACCTTTTTCACCAAAATGTATCTTTTGACTGCTCTCATGCACTGAAAGACTACAAAAAAGAGATGAAACTTCCATGGCTAAAGGGTAAAATGTCATTTTACTTGGGCAACATCCAGAATGTTCACATGTTCATATCATCCCCTTACTGTTTTAAATGTGCTGCAGATATTGTTACCATTGGTCAGTTCATACTTTACTGTCTGGTGTAGATATTGTAACATCTTGTATTTGTCTGATCTTTGATCTGTTCATACATTTCTATGTGGTGATGTTGTAACATCTTCTATTTGACTGACCATTGGTCAATTTATACTTTTCTGTGTGGTGTAGATATGTGACATCTGCTGTTTTTAGACCATTGGTCGTTTTATACTTTTCTATGTGGTGTAGATATTGTAACATCTTCTATTTGTCTGACCTTTGATCTATTCATACCTGTTTTTGTGGTGTAGATATGTGACATCTACTGTTTGTTAGACCATTGGCCAGTTCATACTTTTCTATGTGGTGCATATAGATGACATCTACTGTTTGTCAGACCATTGGACAGTTCATACTACTTTTCTTTATGGTGGTCATGTGCTAGATGGATAATATTTATCAGATCCCTACCATAGAGTCCCTGACAACAATCTGTTAGAGCCAGATGTATTAAAATTTCAATAACATTGCTTTTTAAAAATAATTTTTCGTGGAATTTGTCTTGTGCAGCAATACTGTACATGACCAGAAGGAATATTGTACGGTTAACACACTTTGGGTTACAGACCCTGGCCGAGTCATACCAAAGACTAATAAAAATGGTACTGAGAGCTGCCTCACTAGGCGCTTAGCATTGAGTGGTTAGTGTTAGAACTGGTCAGCCTGGTGTCAGGATAATGTGACTGGGTGAGACATCATGCTTCATTTCTGTGGCATGATGCCCCAGTGCTAGACGTCACTATAAACTGCCACACTGCAGACATTGTGGCGATATGACTGAAAAATTATTAAAGCTATGTTAAAAATCCAAATCACACACTGGGTTACAGCCCTTTGATCATTTTCCATTCATATTTGTACGAAAATTTTAAACTCGCGGCAGAGATGCTTTCAGTGGTATGTTTGATTATTAATAAAAAAATTATGCATTGGATAGGGACATATTCATATCTACATAGTAACCTTTGCATTCCATACTTAACAAGGTCACAATCGCTGAGTGGTTAGCAAGGTTGACTTGTGACTGAAAGACTAACTTCATTTTCCTTACCATTGGATCAACACGGTTAGCTACCATGTTGTGTCCTTGGGCAAGGCACTTTACTCCAATTACCTTGGCACTAAATAACCTACTTGAGTTGTTCTGCTCTAAAACACCAAATGATACTTTTGCCAAAATTTGTTGACCAACAGAAAATCCTTTCCATCTTTTCAAATTTTTAAAATGACAAATTGTACATAATTGACAATTAAGTTACACTTAATGACAGTTAAGCTACACTTCAATTCTAACAAGTATGTTTGCAATGAAATAACTTGGTCACTCAGAACTGGGTTTGTATGGTAAATTCAGGATGTGAGGGCCTGGACTTTGTCTGCAAAGATGCAGCCATTGTTTTACAGGTCTTGGCCACTATCTGACTGTGTCACTTGGTCAAGATTAAACTAAGTGGAGCAGAGATAGTGTTTCATGGCTAATTATTTTGAGAAAGAAATACCAGTTTGGTGGCTGGTATCCTCTTGCTTGATTAAGGCTTTTGTTCAATTATGCATCTGTGCAAGGAAGGGTCACATTCAGTTGTCTATGCAGTCTGTCATAGTTAGGGTGGAGTTTTCCTTAGTTTGAAAGTTATAACACATAGCCTTAGACAGTGTGATAGAGATGGCAAATATATTTAGTACTATATATTAAAGATAGAAATTACCTCCACAATTTAGAAAAAGGAAGAATTTTCTAAACATTGGAGGATTTAGTGAAAAAAATTAATGTAGACTAGAAAATGTGATGAATGGTCATGCTTTTTGCTCGATTTAGTGGTGCAGCCTTTGGCATTATCTGGCATTTTGGAAAAGGTCCTGGGGAGGGACCCTGTTGCCAGTATCATTTACTTGTATAATGTTGACTAAATTACACGCCTAGTTACGGTATAGTGGATACATGGTTTTAGGGTGGGAATCTCAAAAGTTTCTGGGTTATGAACCATGGGCTACTTTGGGTGGTGGGGGTGGGTGGCAAGGGGGTAGGAAATGGCATGACCTAAAGATTACAGTGTAAGTAATATATGTTGACATTTAACACATTGATCACACAAGGCAGTTCTTAGCTATGCGTGACAAACGACTCAGTTTTGAAATTTAGGCCGAATCACCCCAACCCATCCACTTGCGTAACCATTGTCTGGGAAAAGGAATTCCAAAAATGTTGGCACAGTCTACACTATAGGACTATTATCAACCAATGTTTCAAGTGTCTAGCAGCGGTGTAGGAAAGAGTTCAAGGATGTGTGATGTGATATGGATTTTTATCGTAGCTTTAAAAACATTTCAGTCATATCAATACGATGTCTGCAGTGTGGCAGTTTATAGTGATGTCTAGCAAGGGGACATCATGCCGCAGACATGTAGCATGATGTCCCACCCAGTCACATTATATCCTGACACCAGGCCAACCAGTCCTAACACTAACCTCTTAATGCTGAGCGCCTAGCGAGGCAGCTGTTAATACCATTTTTATAAGTCTTTGGTATGACTCAGCCGGGGTTTGAACCCGCGACCTCCTGCATCCAAGGTGAATGCTCTAACCACTAGGCCACTGGAGCGGTGCGGAGTTCAAGGATGTTATATGCATATTTGTTATGTATGTTATGTATATCTATATCCCCATGCGTCTATAAAAGCACAGGAACAAAAAAAGTGTAAATTATTATTAAAGTCCCTGAACAGCAAAGTAGAATATTGATTGATATATGGCTGTGTAGCACATAACTTGCAAAGACGTACAAAAGTAATGTATAGGAATTTCATGGTACAGTATTCCCTCAGTATAACACTCCCCAAGGCAGTCATGGAATAGACCACCTTTTAGTGACACCACATTATAATGACATGCATTATACAGTGCTCCCTCATTACATTGCTGTACATGTGAACCAGAGTGTACTACCTTATTGTGAAACTACCTTATAATGATATAAATGATGCAGTATCCTGTCATGATGCATTCACTATAAGCCACATATTATACTGCCTTTATAGTGGGACCACCATATGATGAAGTACTGTACATAGTTCAGTATCCCCTCATTATAATGCTGTCAGTATGAGCTAGTGTATCACCTAATAATGAGACCACCTTATAATGAAGTACATGATACAATATTCCCTCATTATAATGATGTCAGTGTAAGCCATAGAGTATACTGCCTTATAGTTTGTCCACCATATAATGAAGTACATGACATATAATTTTACTACAATTCTATAAAATGGGATCAATTACAATACATGCCTTATAATTGGAACCATTTTATATTGAATGACCTTATAGGGAGGGAATACTGTTTTTATATTGACCCGGAGTTATTCAAAAATGAATGTTAAATGGGTTGACAGTTTATATTACATAAAGTTATTTATTAACCTGGATGAAATGAGTTTTTGACAAAATAATTAGCTGAAACCACTAATGAGGGATGTTAAATCAAACATGGGCCATAACTTAGTGACTTAGATTGATGACAATTAAACTCTTGTGGGTGTTATTATGGTATGCTGCTTAACCCAATTTGGTTGAAATCAAATAAGAACAATAGGAGCTTTTAAGAGGAAAGAACTTTGGAGGGGGGGTATTCATATTGTATCTTGGATTGTAACTTAAAAAGTGTAAGAACTGGTAAAGAATGCTTGCAAGATAGATGATCAGAGATTTTGTCACTATAAACCTCTACACAACTTTAGGAATCCAACAACAAAAGAAGTGATTATGCTGAAATGAATTCTCAAAATGCAATTTAGAATCTGTGGGATATGATCGTGAAATTCCCATTATTTTTTCTTTTCTTCTATTTTTGGGCATTTTATATGAAATTGTACATGTTCATTTTTAACATAGTTGTCTGGGTTAGTAAGTAAAGTAATTGACAATGCTTGAGAAATTGGTTGAATTCAGGTATAAATAATAAATAAAGTTATAAGTCAGAAATGAAGGTGAGTTTGTTTGATCATCAGAAACTAGAAATTAATTCACAAAATGATTATGTACACAGAATGCGGATAAATTTCTTGAGGATCTGGTACTGTATAGACATTGACGCCAAATGTATTGTGGCACTTTGAAAGTAATAGAAGAAAAATAAAAAGGATGAGCCAAATTTAAAACCCACAAGTTTTCTTCAAGAAGTACGTGACAACTATATTCTGGATTATGCATTAAAATCCCCCATCCCATCATAAAAGTTGTAAAAATGACTGATGTTGGAATATTATCAACAAGGCATCATGATAACAAGGGGTGGAGAAAATTATATACTGAATGTACACCAATATGTCAGTTCCAGCTGCAAACTGCATCAACCCAGATCTTGCATAATGCACTGACAGATTGGTTTTATAATGTAGTTTCCTAGGACTAATTGGTAGAAAGAACATCATAGGCCCTAACCTGCCTGCACATTATGGGGTGGCAGATCAGAGTCTATATTGTTTTGCTTATAAGTGATTATATACGGTAACTAGGACTTAACATGCTGTTAGAATATCATTGACAAGGCTTTATGATAACAAGGGATGGAGAAAGTGATATATATCACTCAAGGCCAAAGTTGTGACATATTAGTGGAACATTGTCTCTACCTCAGTGAAAGACAAAACATATTAACTGCACTCAACAACAAGCACAATAATGACAGTGATGAAGTATCTGTTTTCATGTGTAATATTTGTTCAGTTAGATTACATTACCTGTACATTCTTGATGTGCAAATTGGTAGTGGGAAAGAAAGAGAAATGCAGACACAAACAGCTGTGGATAAGCCAAAAGATAGAGAAAAACATTCACATTAATTTCAAATTATAGTAGACTGAATACTTACTGCATTTCTACCATCTGTTTTTACATATCCCATATTTTATGCATGGGTGCCAATATCCTCATTGACAAGATGAAAAAAGAAACAACATTTAGAAACAATGATTTAAATCCTTGATGCCTTTAGAAATTCAAACACAAGTAAGCAACTTATGCCATACACACTCATTATAGCCAATAATTGTTCATTCATTTCATTAAGAATGGCCATTTTAGCATGTCTTGATTAGAACTGGGTTATGGATTTTTACTGTACCAGGTACATTATGTTTATGTACACACTAATTAATACTTTCATATTGTTAAGTGGGAGACATTCTCTTTAAGAAGAATATTGATTTACTGACTGCATGCACCAGGCTTGTGCCACAATTTATTCTGAACATTCAGGTAACTCAGGTAAACATGCAGTCAGACTGGGAGATAACACACTAATTAATACTCTGATATTGGCAAGAGGAAAACATTGTCTGTTTACAAGGAATATTGATTTATTGACTGCAGGCACCAGACACATGCCACAATTTAGTCTGAACATAAGGTAACTTCTTCAGGTAAACATGCTATTCATGTGAATAGCTTACCTTAATAGGATCATATTGGAAGAAGAATCTTTTTCATTTTTCTACTAACTAGACTGGGAAAGAACGCATTGAATAATGAATATTTCTAATAATGACCATAAAATGCTGTAAGATATTAGAAATTATTATATGCTCTGATTTTGTCCCATAGGTTTAACATAGGTATAATTAAACAATATTTTTTCATATAAATTATTGTCAAGCAGAATTAAGACATCATATTACTTTATATCAGAATTCCAGCTTGCTTGATATATTCATTCAAAGCATGAATTAAATTAGAGTTACATAAAATATGAAAAGAATATTGGAATTAATGCACATGTAACTGCCAGATATCTCAGGTGGACTCGTATTGGTAAATGGGTCAAATGCATAAATGCTAACAATTTACATACAAGCTCATTGGCCTGTTTCAAGTCAGTTGTAGTATTGTGAAATAAATCCCAAATAATCCTAACAGATCTATCACAAGTCTACAAAAGTATAGAATGTTCTGTATGAATTCCAATTATCTTGAATGCCCTGATATTCCACAGTGAACTTATCCAGAATGTACTTGAATGAGTCTTCAGTAATCTCAAAGTTTTGTTTTTGTCCAGAAAGTCAGTGAGCACTTTGTAATACCAGTGAACAATTTAAATAAACGATTCCTCTCAACTTATATCTGAACACAACTAGAAACACTGGTCATAGATTTCCAAAGACAGATGTGAAACAGGACTGAAGACATTATTTATAATGCGTATATATATAGGTACCAATTTTACTTGACCTAAGACACAGCAGAATGCTCATGATATGGGTCATTTCAAATGGAAACTCCATAAAATCTATAAACAAGTTCATGTCTTGAACTTTAAGTTTTGTAGAGATATTTTTTACCATTTATAATCATTATAGACTGCACCAGTGGCCTATTGGTTAGAGCTTCTGCCTTGGATGCAGGAGGTCCTGGTTTCGATCCCTGGCTGAGTCATACCAAAGACTTATAAAAATGGTACTTAAAGCTGCCTCACTTGGCACTCAGCATTAAGAGGTTAGTGTTAGGACTGGTCATCCTGGTGTCAGGATAATGTGACTGGGTGGGACATCATGCTACATGTCTGCGGCATGATGCCTTAGTGCTAGACATCACTATAAACTGCCACACTGCCGACATCATAGTGATATGACTGAAAAATCATTAAAGCTACGTTAAAAAATCCAAATCACACACATCATAATCATTACAGAAATCAGGAAAGCAAAACATGACAGTAGTCATGTAAGCCAAAACTCTACCCTCAGTCAGGCCAAAGGTGAAGCAAATGATCTAAATATACATAACAGGCTACATGCCAAAAAAGAGTCTGCCCAAAATATTAGATTAGGATGCATACAAAATAAATATTGTCTTTGAGCATAATACAGTGTAATGTTATAAATCCAAGTTTCATTGATCTGACTTTGACATTAATATTTTCCAAGATCCACAATGAACAGTCTAAACTGAGATGGACCACCATTAGTACTAACAGACGTCTATAGGTAATAACAATTCAGCTGATCAGGGTGACTCATTAAGGAAGCTAATTATTGTTTGGGAACATCTGTTGGAAAAATTCAAAACCTCCTTCGTGTACGAGAGGCTGAAGAAAGGGAAGCAACTGTTATAGGAAGCTAGGCTGTATGGCATCCAACGGGTGGCCTCAGGTAGCTGAGTGGCCTAAGACATTCACGTTTACAAATCAACCATGCATCTCACCTCTCTACATGCAAGTTCAAGTCTCGGGTCAACCGCATGCTGGTATGCAAAAAAGATTGTCAGTAGCTTCGAGTGGGTCAGTGGTTCTTAAATGGTTTTCCGGGGTTCCTCCTCTGCCAAATATACTGGCTGCCCTGAATAGCCTATCATATGCTGAAAAATGGTGTAAAACCCCACAAACCAAACCAAAGGTGGACAGATATATTTGGTTTTTAAATGTAAAGTTATAAACATTGTAAAGTTGTAAAAATTTAGGGGACAGATTGTTCTCTAGATGGTGTCATATGTTATGATGCCTCTTAGTGGCAACATTTTGGGAGTTGGGTCAGTCAACCTCTTCTCTTTAATCCCCAATGTCTCTGTACTGGGATTTTTAGATACTCCCTGTCCTTCCATCTGTCTGTCTGTTATTACATGTCCTAGTCTGGAAAGACATGAAACTTTATAGTTCTGCTGCCCAAGTAGTAACCATCAGCAAAGGGGGCAGAGGAATGCCCTTGGCTCCTTCACACAAAAGTATTAAATGGGGTTTAAATACACAAGAATTTCAATTGCATTAACATTCTAAAATATTTTCTTACCAAACTAGATGCAGTGCTCCCTCTTTACAAAACTGTTTGTGTAAGGCATATGTGACTTTGACCCTTGATCTGTATTATAGAAATAAGGGATCTTTATAATGAGGTGTGAACTCATTTAAGGGTATAACACAATATCCCTACTTATTTAAGGATACATTACATCATCCATACTTATTTAAGGATATAACAAAATATCTATTTTACAAGGATAAATCAAAATATACATACTTATTTAAGAATATTACAGTATCCAAACTTATTTTGCATGCCTTTTTTAAAGGTGAATACTGTACATGAAATTTTTATAAAAAGCATTCATTTTCCATTAACACTTCCATGGGCAGATGTTTTGTGGTGAATACTGTACATGAAATTTTTATAAAAAGCATTCATTTTTCATTAACACTTCCATGGGCAGATGTTTTGTGGTGAATACTGTACATGAAATTTTTATAAAAAGCTTTCATTTTCCATTAGCACTTCCATGGGCAGATGTTTTGTGGTGAATACTGTACATGAAATTTTTATAAAAAGCATTCATTTTCCATTAACACTTCCATGGGCAGATGTTTTGTGGTGAATACTGTACATGAAATTTTTATAAAAAGCATTCATTTTCCATTAACACTTCCATGGGCAGATGTTTTGTGGTGAATACCGTACATGAAATTTTTATAAAAAGCATTCATTTTCCATTAACACTTCCATGGGCAGATGTTTTGTGGTGAATACTGTACATAAAAAATTTATATAAAGCTTTCATTTTCCATTAACACTTCCATGGGCAGATGTTTTGTGGTGAATATTATACATGAAATTTTTATAAAAAGCATTCATTTTTCATTAACACATCCATGGGCAGATGTTTTGTGGTGAATACTGTACATGAACTAATTGCAAAAAAACATCTAAGTAGTGGGCATTCATTTCCATAAATGCTTCCAATAAAACACTTTTACCTACACCTATGCAGATGTATGTGATAAAGTCATGCCTGTCCAACCACCCATCCATCAGTGTGGCAATCCATCCATCAGTATGTCTGTCCATCCATCTGTCCATAACTGTTATTTTTATAACCAGAACTCCATTTACTCTGACTGATGGAGTACAGTCATATAATTGGTTATTTTGGTATAATGTGATGG
This sequence comes from Megalonaias nervosa, assembly GCA_016617855.1. Classification (NCBI taxonomy): domain Eukaryota; kingdom Metazoa; phylum Mollusca; class Bivalvia; order Unionida; family Unionidae; genus Megalonaias; species Megalonaias nervosa. The sequence goes on from JAECUM010000613.1 coordinate 129,124, forward strand.
TTTTGTATATGTAAAAAAAAAAGGGATGAAAGCAAAGGTTTGCCGGTTGAAATACATCCCCCATGATAGGAGGGTCAGAAGGTGAAAGGTCACAGGGTCATAGGTAATAATATGGGTTATTTTTTGTAACCTGAAATCCTCTACTCAAATTGAGAGAGGGTGATCATGTTTGGTGAACAATTTATGGGGATGCAGGGTCATCTTAGATTCCCGCCCATTAGAAAAAAAGTGAGACTTTTCTGAATATAGGAGGGATTTAATGAAAAAAGAGCTTGGAAATAATGATTTTTAGTGAATATATAGAGAATTTAATGAAAAAGTCAGGTCTTGGAAATATGCATGATTTTTAGTGAATATATCGAGTGATTTAATAAAAAAAAAAACCCAAAAAACAAACAAATAAAATCAAGTCTTGGAAATGTGCACGATTTTCACACATTGGGCTGATATTTGGGGTGTAATTGTTTTACAAATTAGCATAGATCCCTGAAATGTGCACATCCTAAAAGAGAGGATGAGTAGAGGACAGCAAGGATTCTGTTATTGAATGCATTCCAGAGGGATTGTTATTGAATGCAGTCCACAGGGATTCTGTTATTGAATGCCGTCCAGAGGGTTATGTGGTGCCAAGGGTAAAACAACAAAATGCAGATATATGTGATGTAATTCGTGATACATCTAACATCACTCTTTATTTTATGTTATGTATCCTTAAACTTACCCCTTGTAGTTATATGAATTGGATTCCAACAATAGCCATCATCTCGTGTACATAATCTGAATTGTCCTATCACATTGTCTCATCCATCACCTCATGATACACATGCACGTTTTTTTTTTTGCCCCCCCATAAGTTGTACTGCATGTACTCAACACAATTTACCATAGCTTTTACGAAGTCTGAGACCAGGCCGCCTGTAGTTTCAGACCGCTTGGCAGTTGACCCATTCCTTGCGTTTGCTTCCCCCACTGCATTGACAACCGTATGGGTGTCATAAATTACTGATACGTGCTCCATGATGCCTCCATGCATGTGAAATGTAGTTCTATCAAGGTGTGACAGCCAGACAGCGATTTACGGAGCACTGGACCTTAACTTGTTAAGTGCTTCGTATATTCATGTCGGATTACATGACTCGAAAACGGCATATTAACTGAATTTTACAGGTCACGCTGTTGCTTTTGTGGGAGGAGCACCTTTTCAATATATTTGACTGTTCAATTTTAGGCAGGCATGTGGGTTGCCCTGAATAATTTGTTTTTCTTTGTTGACAAACTATGACACTCATTTACAGAGCATATCAGTTAGGTATGTGCCTCTCAGGTATGGCATAGTATCGATGGAATTTGTTTAAGAAACACCATATGTAAATATCAGCGAAGGTGCAAAAGAGAAAGAGTATCATTCATTAACTTGAAGGAACACAACTGGAATACCGTTATTCAAATTCATTAGACCTTTCAAGTAACAAAGGTACTTGCACTTGCTCATGTACATGGATGGAACGTAAATGGTTGTCTCGGCCAAGACAAGCTGCAATTAGACCCATTTCAGGAAGTGCTTTTGTATGATGAATTACTGGGGATATTTTCGGTGATGATTGTAACTAGTGATTATTCTGTTTGTTCAGTATCGATATGTACATTGGCCTTAGCCGTGTTTCATTTGGAAGTATGTTTTATTTCCTTACTTGGATTGAGTGTTAGAGCCAACGTGTAATCAAACCTATCAGAAAAACTTATTTGCACCTCTGTTATAAGTGCGCAAATTTAATTACCACCTGGATTTTCAGGTGTGAATAAAAAAAAGTATGCCAGACACGTGTATATACATTTTACCTGGATAGCCTACAGCAGCAAATTGAGACATGTACAAGTTCAGATTTAAAAAAAACTCCCCTAATTCATGCTTTCAGTTGAGATCTGTTGTTATATCAAAAGGACATTATCGGCTCAATGTCATTTTTTTACCGTCTACATTTTATTTATTACACGTTGATGACATTTTTCAAGTTAGATAAGGGCCACGTAAGTTTCTGTTATAGCTCTTCACGTGACTCATACGGTGCTTATTTAAAAAAACACGGTGCCACTCAGTCAACTATTTATACTAACCTGAATATTTTGTGTCTGGAAAATTATCAGTTTAATTTGTTTATAGCCGAGTTTAAGTTTTTTTCTACACCCAACAGACCATGGTATAAGGGCCCACCCTTAGTACCTACAAGTTAAACAAAAAAAATAGCATTGCCTTAGGGCACTAGTAGCTGTCTCTTGTCAGTGGTATAGCAGCCACATTCAACTGACCTGAATGACTCTATGGAATGTTCACCTTTTGCATCATAACGGAGGACTGTCTTGGGGATCGTTGTGGTGGTACAAGGCGTGGAATATCCATGTGGAAAGTCTCGACACTTTACCTCTTCATTGTCATCGTTCTGAGTTATGGATTTATGGGAATTGTATCTGCTAGTGGTAAGTTAAGTCTGCGAGTAATTAAAACAATTACTGTGACCACCACTGCAACAAAAAGGTATGGCCAAACCTGTAAAACCCGCCAGGTTTAAAAAAACTGTTGGCGTGGGTGGGGGATGGGGTGAAGTGGCATGTATTCCGATATCTTCATGCATATAGCTATGGTCGTCATCATACAAGTAGATGATATACCACACACACACACCAAGTAAACGTTTGCATAAAAAGTCTTTTACACCCCCTCCCCTCTGGCATGTAAGATTTGTAAAGCTGCAGACATTGAATATTGTTTCCCATTAGAATAGTTATCCCAACACTAAGATGTGCAACAGACATTGAACATGGTCCATCCCTACCTCAATCTTTCCAGAACTGGTCCCTTGGTCATCACTCTAGAACTATTAAGATTCTCGCCCAGTAACCATGCATACAATGAACATCAAACATTAACTAATTGATACATTAGCTGATGTAAACGCAGGGTTTCATTCTTACCTCCTGGTATAATAGCCCCTACTAAGTAATAGCTTAAAAATTATTGAGATCCCCTAGCCTGTAACATTATATATATATATATATATATATATATATATATATATATATATATATACTGGACATGAAATATCCTTCTGGTATTTGCCCTTGGATCAGTTTTTACCCTCAGGAACCTTCCGAAGAGTCTGAAAACATGGGGTCAGAATGGGAGTTTATAAACACAGAATTCAAGTTTTTTGGATATTATGTGGCCATTTTTTATGTATTTTGGTTACTTGAATATTTTATTTAGATATTTTGATGCACTTAAAAATTCCTTTTAGATTTCTGACTTCATGCTACATAAATGTAAACTCCAGTCTTACGTAGGGGGCATCAACAAATTACATGTATATTCCAATTAATTGATTTGTTTGATCAGTATGCATCAACAAGTTACATGTATATTCCAATTAATTGATTTCTTTGATCGCTGTTCACCATAAGTTAGATGACCAATGTGGCTGCAATGTTTAAAATGGTTTAGTTACTGCCTGTACATGTTTACAAAATGGGTAACCATGTAGATGAAAGTAATGTAGATGTCAGTGACACAGGAATATCTTATTCCAATTAATGTGATATATTTCCACATCTTGTCTTAAGAAGACTGTTCAGTAAGAATTTTATTTGCTAATTCTTTCAAAGTATAGATTATTTCAACATCCATTGTGGCATCATTTGCTGAAATTGTCGAGAATTGGTTGTACCACACATGACACCTCAGGTTGATCTACCTTACCTTGCTGACAAAAGAACTTTAATTAGTTAATTATTGTATGATGCATGACACCTCAGGTTGATCTACTTACTTTGTTGATAAAAAAAAGTGGAATTTGTTGATAATTAGTTGTATGATGCATGACGTATCAGGTTGATTAACTGGCCTTGTTGACCAAAAGAATTCTTTAAGCTACTTTATTTACCTTTGAAAAATATATTACATAACAGAACATTTGAAGAAATGCTATACAAGTTTGTAAGCCACTGCAGGTTCTTGGTCAGTGTAGATCCTACAAGAGCATCCAAAGTGTACATGTACTTCTGCACAATATGTCAGTTGCATTATAAATTATTTTATCGTGTACATAGTGTATATGTAGCAATACAAAAAAAAAAACCCAATATTGGATCATCCTTAAGATGTTTTACCTATATTATCATATATTTTCAACAACGATGTATCTAAAAACAGTCCTCTCATGACAAGAGGTGGAAAAGAAGCACAAAAATAAAACGATTGCAAATTTAGCTATGTACAGCATGCACATTGGCAAGAGTTTACAGCCCCTAAAAATGTGTTTCCTATTGTACTGGTTTTAAAATTAGGGTAGCTAGGTAGGTTTTTTTTTCTTTCTATACCCTCTATATCTACATATATATATATATATATATATATATATATATATATATATATAGTGATTAGTATATACAAAGTACTCAGTACTGCAAGTACCGGGCTAAACCTGCTCAATTTGATGCACAAATAAATTTTGGGAATATGTTTTGTTTTTGTTTTTTTACCCAGGGGGGAAAAAGTGCAAGGTTGGCAACAAAACAGAAATGGTCAGCCCACCTGAAACATGCTTTTTTTTGGCTAAATAGCCATCAGTTGTTAATTAGCCTGATGTGCAGATGGGATACATTTAAATAATTGACAGCTGTTGGCCTGATGTGCTGATGGGATACATTTAAATAGCTGTCAGCTGTTGGCCTGATGTGCAGATGGGATACATTTAAATAGCTGTCAGCAGTTGGCCTGATGTGCAGATGGGATTCATTTAAATAGCTGTCAGCTGTTGGCCTGATGTGCAGATGGGATTCATTTAAATAGCTGTCAGCTGTTGGCCTGATGTGCAGATGGGATGAAAAGTTGAGTTTTGAATTGTGCAAATGGAATCGTTTCACTTGTTGTGTACCATGTACATTTTTCAAGACTGGTTTTTGTTGTGATGCATACAATGTTGAATTGGATCCATCAAGTCCTTTTTGTTATTTGCATATCATGACTTGTTCTGCTAATGTCTCTTAAAAACAAATTTGCTGGTCAAATATTTTACAAAGGAAAATATTTATCAGCCTTACATGATTAGTAGAGTAATACTATTTTGATGCATGCAGCTTTATGATGTCATATTCAAACATTTTAGGTATATGGTATGTAATGTATGTACAGATTAATTCGTAATGTACATTTAATTTAATATGTTCGTTCTGTGTGCACGCAGTTGCCAGACAACCCCAGGAAAGACTTGAACCCTTGAGCTCAATTTTTTTCTTTAATGTTAAATGAGTGAGGAAACTTTAGGATGATTTATGAATCTACCAGAGAAATTTTTCAAGGGAATATGGTTTATTTGTATAAAATTGACCCGTTATTTTAAGGATGTTATATTATTTTTTGTTTTATAAAGCTTTTAAGTTTTCACATTTTTACATTTTATCTTAATATTGGTGATGTACAATCAAGTGAATATTTGGAAAGTTTAACTTACTAATGTAGTTTTTTATATAATGCAATTCTTTCATTTTACATTTTCATAACTTACGTTTTAGTCAAGCAGAATCTGTGATGAAAGAAAGGTACCTTTTCTTCAATATGAGGTCATTATAGAAATCTGATGTCATATAAAGAATGTATAACATCAGTATCATCTGGATAAATGCATTCAGACCAATGTTTCTGAATTAGTATTCATGCATGAAATACAAGACCCTAATTTTATAAGGAAAACAAGACTTAACTTTCACAAAATGCAAAGATGCTCGCTCGATCGATCGATTGGGAGCATCTTACATCTTCTGAAAGTTTATATATATATATATATATATATATATATATATATATATATATATATATATATATATATGTATATAGACACACATTCATGCAAGTTGTTTTTACACTATTCCTCACACATTAATGGTAGATTTGTGCATGAATTGTATCTGTCTGTTCCAGAAATTGGCTAAAGTCATAATTTGCTATGGTATTCTAATATTGTGGTACACAGAAATTATCTCTTGAACACAATAATTTAAGTAACTCAGAAAATACTTTTTAAAATAATTATTTGCACACCAGAAGAAAAATGATTAATAAAAAGTGTGCCATAGTTACAGACATTAAAGTGTTTTAGAAGTATTTGTAACTAAATTACAATGAAAGTTATCATTATACAGTATACTTATTCTTATAGTGTACAAAAATTACAGACAGTAAAGTATTTATATATTGTAACTAGATTACAGTGAAAATTATTATATACTTTCACTTCATTTGAATAAATGAAAAAGCATGTATTTATAGATCATGGTTTAGCACAGCAGGTTTTAAAATATAATATCCCTCATTGGTAAACAGTCTTATCAGTCATCAAATTCCAAATGATATAGTTGAACTGAGTGCACAGTGAGTCACGCCACACAATCACTAATTGTACATGCAAAACAGTTTTCATGAAGGAGCTGATTGCTTCGCTCATCGTTTTAATGTCCTGATTAATTTCCGGATATAAATCACGGGATAAAATAAAACTTGTCGGCAGTAAACTTCATATTAATAATGAAATTGAGATAACACAAGTATTTGCTTTGTTATATAAAGTTTCAGTTTTAGTGGGAAATGTAAAACTAGACATTATATTTAATATAACAGCAGTTAAATAGACCACATTTAATTCTACTTGGTTGTAAATGCTGATACATGTACAAATCTGTTTGAGTCTAGGGTAATTAAGGTAGCACTAAACATTTTTAGCTATGGCCACAGCTGAGGATTTTCCACCCACCTTGAATCCATCAGCTATCAAAATAAAGCTCCATTACTTTTAACATGTATAATATTTGATCTCATCAGACAATACAGAGAATGATTGGCACAACAAAGCTGACTCTTTTACATTTACCCCCTCCCCCACTTGTTTTATAGATAGATCCCGAATGACATCATCAACAGCTATATTTGTGGTATGCTGGCAGATTTACCATTGAGTTTATATGGTGTTTGAAAGTTGAAATAAATTCATGAATCTCAAGATCCTGTTACAAAACACATACATAAACAGAACTTAAAAAAAGGCTTTCTCTTAGTATATCTATTTGTAATTTATAAGTTGATTTTGCCTCAGTGTGCCATGTTCAGTATGGTCAGTTTTGATGCTTGTTTATAGGAGAAACTACAAATGAGCAGAATATCATCTGCTAGTGACCTTATCGGGAAGCATCTAGTACCTTCACCCCTCCCCACAGCACATGAATATCTTAAAACATAAAAAGATTTTCAATCGCATAAAGAACCTATACTAACACAAATTGAATGTATGTATGTATGTACACACACACACACACACACACACACACACACACACATATATCAGGCATCATGATTGCATCCTAAGTTAATGGTGATAAAAAGTGGACCAGTTTCCCATAAAATCACTCATAAAACTTATGGTGAACACAAAAACAAGGCTGGAAGAAGTTGGCCAGCTACTCGTGCACATTGTAGGCCAGAACTCTCAAACCGATTTTGCACAAATGTGTTTCTGCATCAGAATCATCCCTTTGTATATACAAGAAGAAATCAATACATATGAATATATAAAATGTCTGGCCGCTACCCAGCTTGCTATGTGTGAAATTAATAGGGCTTTAAATTCCTTATGACGTGTCCCAAGACTACCTTTAACTGAATATAAACCCATGGAAGCAATTCCCTGTCAAGACAGATTGCTTCTGTTGATTTAAATATTTCAGTATTTCTCCTCCACCCTTCTCTGGAGTTATTGATTGGTTGTTAATGGCACATAAACACATCCAAGGTTCTATCATGTTGGAGTTGCCAGAGTCACATGCATGTGCCTTGTCCAGTGATACCATGCCATGGTAGTCAACCACATCTGGGTTTGGGTGGGATTCAACCACGAACACTTAAGTTTGCATGTCCGGTATATTAACCACTGAGCTACTGTGGGTGTACCCTATTTTAAAAATGTATGGTGCGTTGTACTTAAGAGATTTCTTTGGAATAAGTATATTTTCATAATGCCAGTATATGAAGTTGAACAACCAGCGCACCCAGTACTTGTCAGAGCTGTATCATTCTGTGTTTAATCCGTCAGTTTTATGGATATTTAGTGCAGTCTATACAGTCAAGTTTTCCTTCTTAAAATTTTTTGAGTGAATATTATGTCTGATGACATACTAAACATTAATGGAGTTAAAAATTTAAAACTGAATACAGAACACGGACAATACATCATTTCATTGTCAAACTGCAAAAGAAACCCCAGAAGATGTACTTTTTCCCTTCTAAGAGATTATTGTCATAGTTACCAGCAATTGTTTTCTATCATTACAAGAATAACTAATATATTGTCTAAATGGAACATTTCATTACTCCATAAACTGTTCAGTTTACAAAAGCTGCCATGTTTCATAATGCATAAAAATTATAACTAAACAGGAGTTGTCACAATGTGTATGACACTTGTTTGCACTCAGCCTTGTGTATCTGAGAACAGCTTATGGTAATATATTTATTCTATGTAATGCATATTATAATAGATAGTGGTCTTTAGATAAACGTTCAGGCAGAGTGAGGTGCAATGACTTTGAACTTTTTGATAGGAATAGATAGGTTACAGATGAATTCATTTATTGTAAAATATTTAGTGTTGTCTTGACTTTTTTTTTTTATAACATATGACACTTGCACAGACTACATTTTTTGGTAACATGACACTTGTACAGAAAGTACTTGTCTGCTGTAGTTTTATTAATAGAACCTTGCAGAATGAAGTCCTCTGAGTCCTATAGTAATCCGAATGAATTCATCAGAGCCCTGTAGTGATTAGAATGAAGCCTTCAGAGCATGTAGTAATCAGAATGAAGTCATCAGAGCATGTAGTAATCAGAATGAAGCCTTCAGAGCATGTAGTAATCAGAATGAAGTCCTCTGAGTCCTATAGTAATCCGAATGAATTCATCAGAGCCCTGTAGTGATTAGAATGAAGCCTTCAGAGCATGTAGTAATCAGAATGAAGCCTTCAGAGCATGTAGTAATCAGAATGAAGTCCTCTGAGTCCTATAGTAATCCGAATGAATTCATCAGAGCCCTGTAGTGATTAGAATGAAGCCTTCAGAGCATGTAGTAATCAGAATGAAGCCTTCAGAGCATGTAGTAATCAGAATGAAGTCCTCTGAGTCCTATAGTAATCCGAATGAATTCATCAGAGCCCTGTAGTGATTAGAATAAAGCCTTCAGAGCATGTAGTAATCAGAATGAAGCCTTCAGAGCATGTAGCCTTCAGAATGAAGCCTTCAGAGCATGTAGTAATCAGAATGAAGTCCTCTGAGTCCTATAGTAATCCGAATGAATTCATCAGAGCCCTGTAGTAATCAGAATGAAGCCTTCAGAGCATGTAGCCTTCAGAGCTCTGTAGTAATCACATCCATCCATTGCTTTAGTGAATTTGTTCTAAAAGATAATTTTACATTTTTTTCAAATCTTTAAAAAGTAATATTTATTTGGAAATCATCAGTGTTATTCAACTCATGAAAAGAACAAATCAAGTAATTTTTTCTGTCATTACCTGATTTAATTTTATAATTACAAATCCTTCATCATGATCATTGTCATAGAAAAAATATTTTGTTTAAGAGCTTTAAGTATCTTTGTAAAGAAAAATAGTTGCAACAATCAATATTTCTTTGACCTCAATACATATTAAAGGACATTTTATTTGCACTATTTTTAAATCTTGCTTTTCCAATAATTATGGGTTTAAAATTATTTGAATATAGAAATTAAAACTATTTAAGTTATCACTTGAATGTAGAATAAAAAGAAAAAATGCTGTAACTTATTGGTCTTTTTGAATTTTGTTAACCAATCATATCTGTCAAGATCTTTTCTTGGTCATTAGTATGACTAATAACTGAGTATTCCATGTCCCCTTTATTTGGAACACCTCATATATCATTCTTAGAAGTGTATTTTTCAATGATTCCTTGAACACATTAGCTTACATAATAAAACACACAAGACAAATTGTAATGGCCATTATTTAAATGTTTTTGCGAGTCGCTCTGCCACATAACCATAGTCTTTACAACTGGGTATTTCTAAGTGGTCTGGTATTCAGCTGAAGTGAAATTTCAGTCCTTATCCTTGATGAAATAATTAAGTTGAGGACTTTATTTTCAAGTACAGTCTGTATTATGTGTTTAACTTTTTATTAGATATTGAAGGTTTCATTTTAAATAGTTAATGCTTTAACTGCCTAATTAAGTACAGAGACATGAATTAAGTTTCAAAATTGTGTTGCAACTGGAAGGAAAACTGAGTCATTCACTGTTTCAAATATGACAGTCCCAATAGAGACCAGCAATGGCTGATTATATAACCAGAAACTTACCTATTGAATTAGCTGATAGCCAACTTTAATGCCTGGCAAGACTGATAAACCAGTCAAAGGCAGGAAGTTGGGACTGTACCATATATACTTACATACAAGACAAGTCCAACTGCAAACTGCACACACCCAGATCTGCTGGCACATTATGCACCAGCAGATCTCTGCAGCTTTTAGGAGTAATCATTAGAACAAACTGCATGGATCCTAGTCTGCAGGCACTGTATGCTACAGCAGATCAGGATCTTTGTTGTTTGCAGTTTGATGAGACTTTAAGCATATATATATGGTAGTTTTCAAAGGACTATATTGATAATTTTAGCAATAACTAGGGAAGAATCAATGTTAGGACTGAATACAAGGCATTCCAAACAAAGGGCAAGTTGAAGAGCGATGAAGAAATGTTTTCAAAAGATGCACATGTTTAACAACAATTCTTAAAGACAAATTACGGTATTTGTTTCCACTTTATTCTCTTTTAAAGTGATAATTTTTTTTATACCATTTTAATTACTCTATTCAACTAAGCTCGAAACCATAATTTTTGCAAAAGCATGATTGTGGAGTGCAAGAAAGAATCATAGAATTTTCATTCCCTAAATGAAGGCTTTCAGGTCAAAGCAATCACCACCAGTGGTGATCAGTCACCATTGGTTATTTTGTTCATTGCTCTGTGGACCCAGAATGGTTGACTGTAATCAAATTTGGTGTGAATCTTTATGCTGATGACTTCCCAAAAGAATTTTCATACTATATTATCATAATTTAGAGGAGTTATGGCCCCTGGTTGTCTCTTCTTTTAGCTGATGTTCCTGCAGTCTGACTTTCCACAGATGGTTGTATTTCAACTAGATATGGTATGCAGCTGTACACTGATGAGACCCTAAAGGAATAATTTGATTTCCACTCTTTCACAGAATCATTTTCAGGAATTACATTCCCACTGTTTTACTTTATGACTTCATTTTCAGCAGCACAACTTTACCAAGGTTTGTTGGATTTCAACCAAATATTTTGCATACAGCTTTATATTTATGAGACTTTTGCATTTTCGTTATCTGAACTTTGACTCCAACTGGTGCAGACAACTGAAGCTACCTGATGCATCAAACATGATTTCTTCATAAAGTTGTGAAAATTACTTGAGCTGACACATTTCAGAGTGCATTACTCCATACAAATTGTATAATAAAATGGTGTCCAATATATCCCGATTCTTTCTCAACTAGTCCCACAGTTGTCTACCTTTACATATCACTCGCACGCAAGCATTTATGTCTTGGATCAACCTAAGTGACTGCAAGCATTTATGTCTTGGATCAACCTATGTGACTGCAAGTGACTGCAAGCATTTATGTCTTGGATCAACCTATGTGACTGCAAGCATTTATGTCTTGGATCAACCTATGTGGGTATGTGCAAAAGCTTGCCAGTAGCATTCTCTGGGTAGGTGGTTCATCCTAGGATCCGCCTGTACCAAATATATGGGCCACTAGGTGTGGCCTGTCCGGTGCTACAAATGGCATTAACAACAAGAAGCCCACAATCTCTTTAAATGGAACACCATGAAATTTGGTAAATATTATGGTCAGGAATAGAAGATGCACATAGAAATGAATTATAAGACCAAATTATACATATATAGTGCATGTAAATTTTTTGCTTTCAGAAAATATATTCAAAAAATTTGACCTTGGACACAACAACAAATTGCTTCGAGGTCTGACTAGATGTTATAGTGGACAATAAGCTGCACTTTGCATCCCCTTTGCTTCAAGGCTCAATTCCTGGTTCTGGTGACACAAGAAAATTAAGGTTCCCCATCCTTGGTCTTTGTTTCCCTCTGTACCCAGAACCAAATTATACTAATATCAAAGGTTTCAAGAGCAACTTGTATAAATCTGGAACACTTACTTAGCAATCAACTTTAAAGGATAAATAAAAATGAGTGTTTTTTGGATTTTTAATGTAGCTTTAACACTTGGTGTCATATAATAATAATAATAATAATAATAATAATAATAATAATAATAATATAAACTTTACTTTTAAAGGGTGACTCAGTTAGTTACAAATGAGAAATTAATCTGCCTTGAGGCCCTCTACAATGTACAACTAAGATACAAGCTAGTAGTAATATGTTCACACACACAGATGCACACACATGCACAAATACATAGTATATAAACAACTATTCATATAAATGCTACATTGTTTCAGAAATGAAAACTTAGCACAGGAGGGCTTTAATAATTTTATGATTTCATCATCTGATACACCTATTATGGAAAGAAGAGAAGCTTGGAACTGATTTAATATCATGTGGAATACTATTCCAAACAAGTGCACCTGAAAATTTGAAGCTGTTTTTGAATAGTTCCTTTTCTGGCTGCATTGTGATGTCTGCAGTGTGGCAGTTTATAGTGATGTCAGCACTGGACCATCATGCTGTAGACATGTAGCATGATGTCCCCACCCAGTCACATTATCCGGACATCAAGCTGACCAGTCCTAACAATAACCTCTTAATGCTGAGCACCAAGTGATGCAGCTTCTAGTACCATTTTTTTAATAAGTCTCTGTTATTACTTGGCCAGGGTTCAAACCCATGACCTCCCACATCTGAGGCAATGCTCTAACCACTTAGGCTACCCAAGCGGTCTGATAATTAAAACATTTTTGTGTTTTAAGTGTGTCTTATGTCATAAAATGTCAGGTAACAAGACCTTATGGGATGGTCTTTCATCCATAGTTCCTTTCTGTTAGCAGATTACTACTCCTCCTGATCTACTTGGTGCATTGCCATGACACTTTACACACGTGCATTTCATAGTCTGCTTGTTCCTAAAATGCTGAGACATCCAAATGAAAGTGATGTTGTTCAGACATTAAGTGTGGCCAAAGTGGCCATGTTGAAAATCATGTATTAGCTACACCAGAATGGATGGTTCTGTTATTACAGTGTTTTCACTCAAAGATTTCTTATGATGTCTAGTTGGTCCTAAATGAAAATAGTGCTGATCTGCCATCAATATAGATAACAGTGGTTGTTGTTGTTGTTGTGGGGCTTAACGCCATTTTTCAGCACTTGATAGGCTATACATGGCGGCCAGTATTAATGGTGGAGGAAGAAACTGGGAAATCCCCAGAAAGAACCACTGACCCACGAGAAGCTACTGGCAAGCTTTCTCACATATCCACATTGGCCGAATCCTAGACTCGAACCCATGCAGACAGAGGTGAGATGGCAGTGATCCGTAACGGAGAGTGCTTTAGACCACTCGGCCACTCGGGGCCCCCGGTAACAGTAATATCCACTTGATAATCTTGTTATTACAACAGTTATAGTTCTCCTGAATGGAAAGTCATATTAGCATAGAGGTTTTCACCAAAAGATTTCTTCTGATGTCTAGTTGATTCTCAGTGAAAATGGTGTTGATATGAGGTCCAATATGGCCACCTCAGTTCCCATCTTGAAAATCTTGTTGTCACTACTCTTCAGTGGAAAGTCATATTGACATTGATGTTTTCACCAGAAGACTTCTTATAATGTCCATTTGGTCCTAAATGAAAATTGTGCCTAGCTGATGTCTAATATGGCTGCCACATTGGCCAGTTTGAAAATCTTATTACTACTTCTTCTTATATCAGCATGGGGTTTTCACTAAAAGACTTCTTACAGTTTGATATCTAGCTGGTCTTAAATAAAAATGGTACCAATCTGACATTCAATATGGAAACCACAGCAGCCATCTGGAAAATCTTGTCACAACTTGTAGGGTTTTCATGGAAAGATTTCTTATAATAACCACCTTCTCTGTCACAATATATGTAGTACATGTCACACAAATCGAATCACCAAACTCACAGTTTACTTGTATTCTTGCAACTACACTGTCTAGTTGGTCATAAATGAACATGGTCTGACAGCCAATGTGGTAGCCACACAGTGGTCATTGTGTAAATCATTTTATCACTACTCTTTCTGAATGGATGTTCATTATCTTTGCTAGAAGAACTCTTATAAGGTCTAGTTGGTCCTAAATAAAAATGGAGCCAATCTGGTATCCAGTATGGCAGTCACAGTAGCCATTTTGTTCTTGTTATTGTTATTCATTGTGAATGACGAGTCATATTGCCTTGGGATTTTACCAACAATTTTCTTATCATGTCTTGTTGGTCCTAAAGAAAATTATGCTGATCTGAGGTCCAGTATGGCATTGACAGTGACCTTGTTATTACTACTCCTGAATGCAAAGTCACATTGATATGGTGTTTTCTTCAGGAGACATCCTATGATGTCTAGTTAGTCCTAAATAAAAAACTGTGTTGATCTGATGCCTAATATGGCTGCCACAGAGGCCAGCTTGAAAATTTTGTACATCAGTATGGCTGCCATAATGAATGTCTTGTAACTGGTCGCCATGAATGGATGATCATTATGACACTGGGTTTTCAGCAAAAGTTCTAAATTAAAATGGTGCTAAGCTGATATCCAATATGTCCACCGCAGGGGTTAATTTGAAAACCTTCTTAAGCACTAAAGAATTTCAGAGATGGTTACGCCACATGTTCTAAACCACCATGCGGAATTCATTAAATTAATCTTCATTTGTGGATGAGTTGCTTTTGAGTTGATCATCTGCAAGATGGATGTGATCCATAGGTCGCCTCTTCTGGAATCCCTGGTAGGGTCAAAGGTTAGATGTACACAAAAATTTGTTATAGTCAAGATGACATTTTCATACGTTTTCTGATCAGCATGTAGTCATAGCAGGAAAGCATAATTTATGTGATACTTCTTCTATTGTTATTCAGGGTTCATTATCTGGGGGTGGGAGTAAAACTGGGAAGGGTTGTCTCTGTAAGTGTTGGAATAGACAGTAAAGAAGTGAGGGTCTAATTTGTTTAATGGCTATCTGGGTCTGTGTTTATGGGATATCTGGGTCTATTCAGTTTGAGGAACATCTGGGTTTATTTTGCTTGTGGGATATCTGGGTCTGTTCTGTTTAAGGAAAATCTGGGTCTGCTTTATTTATGGGATATCTGGGTTTGTGCTGTTTATTTTACTCTACACTTATGGGCTATCTTGGTCTGTGCTGTTTATGGAACATCTGGGTCTATTTTGTTTATGGACATCTTAGTCTACACACTGTTTATGGAATATCTTAGTCAACACTGTTTATGGAATATCTTAGTCAACTCTGTTTATGGAATATCTTAGTCAACACTGTTTATGGAATATCTTAGTCAACACTGTTTATGGAATATCTTAGTCAACACTGTTTATGGAATATCTTAGTCAACACTGTTTATGGAATATCTTAGTCTACACTGTTTATGGAATATCTTAGTCAACAGTGTTTATGGAATATCTTAGTCAACACTGTTTATGGAATATCTTAGTCAACACTGTTTATGGAATATCTTAGTCAACATTGTTTATGGAATATCTTAGTCAACAGTGTTTATGGAATATCTTAGTCAACACTGTTTATGGAATGTCTTAGTCAACACTGTTTATGGAATATCTTAGTCAACACTGTTTATGGAATATCTTAGTCAACACTGTTTATGGAATATCATAGTCTACAGTGTTTATGGAATATCTTAGTCTGCAGTGTTTATGGAATATCTTAGCACTGTTTATGGAATATCATAGTCTACAGTGTTTATGGAATATCATAGTCTACACTGTTTATGGAATATCGTAGTCTACAGTGTTTATGGAATATCATAGTCTACAGTGTTTATGGAATATCTTAGTCAACACACTGTTTATGGAATATCATAGTCTACACTGTTTATGGAATATCATAGTCTACAGTGTTTATGGAATATCATAGTCTACAGTGTTTATGGAATATCATAGTCTACAGTGTTTATGGAATATCATAGTCTACAGTGTTTATGGAATAGCTTAGTCAACACACTGTTTATGGAATATCATAGTCTACAGTGTTTATGGAATATCTTAGTCAACACTGTTTATAGAATATCATAGTCTACAGTGTTTATGGAATATCTTAGTCAACACTGTTTATGGAATATCTTAGTCAACACACTGTTTATGGAATATCATAGTCTACACTGTTTATGGAATATCTTGGTCTACACACTGTTTATGGAATATCTTAGTCAACACTGTTTATGGAATATCTTAGTCTACACACTGTTTATGGAATATCATAGTCTACAGTGTTTATGGAATATCTTAGTCTACACACTGTTTATGGAATATCTTAGTCTACACACTGTTTATGGAATATCTTAGTCTACACACTGTTTATGGAATAGCTGGACCTGTGTTGTTTATGGGGTATCAAAGTTTATGCTCTTATTGGAATATCTAGGTCTACATTTTTTATGGGATATCTGGGTGTATGCTGTCTATGGTATACCAGAGTCTGCGCTATTTATTGTTGGCTGCAAGTTATAATGTTAGTTGATAAACATAAATTTATCATTATATGATTTGCACTGTATCAAGACGTGGCAACAATTTATATTATAATTTTGACATCATTTACTATCTTTTCAGATACTGTCAACACAAATGTGTGTTACAGTCAACCATGCCATAACGGAGGGACATGTCATGACAACAACGGAAACTACACCTGTGAATGTCCGCATCTTTTCAATGGAACCAATTGCGAAAATGATCTAAGTAAGATTTATAGATTCTTTCATATCTTATTTACGTGATACATAAATTAATTTACAAATTAACAGGGTTCACTATAGTAGGCTTGTTCACTGGACCATGACAAAAGTGCTGTTGAGGGTTAAATAAGTGTTTCACTGTTCCTATCCCACAGAGAAGAGGTCTTTGAAATTGGCAAACTAGCCCTGTCATGGCTTTTCTAACAAAAATAATAGTTTAAAACTAAAGAAAAATGTCATATTCACTGGAATGTGAATTTATAAAAGGGGCAAATAGATTTTTCAATGCTCCTGTTCTATGGACAAGTGGCCTTAAATTCTTGTAAACTAGCCCTGATATGGCTCTTACAAAAGTTTGTAAGGCTGCAGTGTTTATGAGTGTAAATGGCTTAATTAGTTTACTGCCTGTCAACATTTACAAAACTAGTAAATACAGTGGTCCTCCTCTTGAACAGCCCCTTGACCAGCAGCCACCTGCTCCTTACAGCCAGAATCTGTCGGCACCGCCGAGTTTGTGTTCAAAAGTACCCCTCACTAATGGCCATCCCACTAACGCGACCAGTGGCCAGCATATTAGTGCAAAAATATAAAATTTACCCCTCACAAGTGGCCACATTTTATTTTGTAATATGTATCCAGAACCAGTATTTTATTCATAACGTGTGTTAAGTAATCTGATTTCTGTTTCCCGATGTCAGGTTTTCATTACTGACTGAAGTGTTGACTAAAGTACATGTTCCACTAAGGTTAATATTATATCATTTACGCCTCACGAGAAGCCACATTTATTCCATAAAGCCGAGAAACACTCGAAGTTTAATCCATACAAAAAGGTAAGTACACGTAATCCGAGTATATAAATAATGCACATGACTGTTGGTGATGCAGGAAGTACCTGCCATTCCAATTAAATGATATATTTTTATATCTCTTATTAAGAATACTGCTTAGAAGGATAATTCTGTTAAATCTTGAAGCGTGTATGATTTTCACATCGAATGTGGTAGCACTAGGAAAAAAACATAACAATGTCAGTATAGCTCAGTGAGTGTAATTAATCAGACTGTTAGTTTGACTGGTTTGTTTGACACTAAGACCTAATGAGCTGTAGGTAACTAACTCATTTTCATTAGAATGGGATGTCACCTATTTCAACTACAAGACCACAATTGTCTTAAAACCCATCCACACTTGTCTTAATATCCATGCACAATTGTCTTAATACCTGTCCACACTTTTCTTAAAACCCATCCACACTTTCATCATACCTGTCCACCTTTGTTTTAAAACCCATCCACACTTGTCTTGATATCCATCTACACTTGTCTAAAAAGCTATCCATACTTGTCTTAAAACCCATCTACACTTGTCTTAATATCCATCCACACTTGTCTTAATACCTGTCCACACTTGTCTTAAAACTCATCCACCCTTGTCTTAATATCCATCCACAATTGTCTTAATACCATCCACACTTGTCATAATACCTGTCCACACTTGTCTTAAAACCCATCCACACTTGTCTTAATATCTGTCCACACTCGTCTTAATATCCATCCACAATTGTCTTAATACCATTCCACACTTTTCTTAATACCTGTCAGCACTTGTCTTAATATCCATCCACAATTGTCTTAAAACCCATCCACACTTGTCTTAATATCAGTCCACAATTGTCTTAAAACCCATTCACACTTGTCTTAATATCCATCCACACTTGTCCTAATACCCATCCACATTTGTCTTAATAGCCATCCACACTTGTCTTAAAACCCATCCACACTTTTCTTAGAACCCATCCACACTTGTCTTACAGGTTTCCCATGCTACTGGGAAATCGGGAAAAAGTCGAGAGAAATGATAGTTTTTTTTGACCGTGAAAAAAGTCCTTGAATTTCACAAATATTGATGAAAGTCGGGAAAAACCCAGGAATTTTCCACCACGACTTGATGCCCGAAACAATCACGTAAAATTGAGTCATAACTAACTGATCGTGAGTTAAATTTATCGAGTTCTAACCAGAATATTTGGAGGGTGCAGTATGGATCATTTGGGTGCTTGTAGTAAACACATATGCTGAGTCAATCCAAACGTTCAGTGGATTAGATTTGTGTAAGAGACTTTTATTTTCAAAGTCAGCTCGATTTCTGTATCTTTCCTTACATGGAAGGTATGAAAACCAGACTACATTCTAGCATCACAAGAGGCCAGCATGGTGGTGGCAAAGCTTAGCCGCTTACTGGATGGCCTTGCAAACTTTAAACTTTGTTAGATCGAGTGATACATGCATGAAATTGATATGAAAATTACTTATTTTCTCAGAAATTGTGAGTATTAAAATTGTTATGTCTTTAATCTGCTGAAAGACAAGCTAGAACTACGGCATTAATGAAATGTGACCTGGTACTCGCGATTTGCATTGCTAGTCGCATGAGTACACAAATCTAACAACTCACATTTTCAAATGTTGCAGAGATAAAAATAAAAAAATATATTAAATGAAAGTCGTATACTGGTTGTAATAAAAATACAAAAATGAAAGAACACAAAATTTTCCATATTTATATATTCCGAGAACAACTTCTGGAGTTTTGTTGTATCACGTGACTACCATGTTGACGTGCTCTCTGCTTGATAAATCAGACTGGCCAAATTGTTGATGTTTACAAAAATTATCAGACTTTTCATTTAATGTAATTGAATTTCTGTACATCAACATTAAAAAGGAGTTTGTTGTTGATATCATGTGACTATTCGACTTCCGATGTCGTCGTTTGAGATTTGTGAAGTCATGTGACTAGTAATGCAAATGGCGAGTACTGGGTCAGGTTTCATCTGTGGCGTAGTTTCGTCTAGTCTGTCAGTGGATTAAAGACACACTGATTATAATACTTGGCAATTTCTGAGAAAATAAATCATTTTCCTATCAATTTCAAGCAGGTGTCAGTTGATATAACATAAGTTTAAATTTTCTAGGCCCGCTGGTAAGTGACTACCATATGTCGCTACCGCACGGTGGTGGCAAATTCCAAATTTTCGATATGCAATTGCAGCGACCCCATATCCCAACCGAAATGTCCAAATATGAAAAATGGGGTGGGAATATTTGGAGGAAACCAGGATTAGAAAACGGACTGCTATTCATTTTAAGTCAAATTTGTAGTCCCAATTGTTGAATGTCAGAGCTGAAATGAGAAATTGTCGTCCCTTGTATTATAAATTAAAAAATGATACGAGCCCCTGTATCAATACAGGTTTGGGGACTGGTTTAACGAATTACAAGAAGACAAGTTGATTTTACAGAAAATTCAGTCCTTGTTTATACAACCATATATAATTTTGAAGGTCTTTTGTCAAAATTTAAATCAACCCTTTTGAAATGTTTTTTAAATGGATTTTTAACCAGTTCATCTTAAGGAGATTAGGTTGTTTGAAAAATCTTGTTTGGGATTTTATTGGCTCAGATAAATTCAGGGTTAAACTCTTTTCGTTACAAGACAAGATTCTAATTATTTGCTTTGTTTGTTTTTTATACTGTAATAGGAAATGTTTACTTTCTATAAGATGCATATGTATATTGCTATAGAATTCTTTAGAATTAAAGGTTTGAAAGGAAACAAAACTAATTTATGTTCATTATGTTGTTCCCACTTTGCAACATAATGCAGGTCAGCAAAATAAAGTTAGAATTTTTATTCTGTACATTGAAATGACTTTACATGCCAGTTTATAGGAATATTATCAAACTTGTTTCGTGTGATAGATTTTGTGGTTTTGTACATGATCATCTTTTCTGACTTAGATGTTTTAGAGAGTCTTGAAACATGAACATCTTTAGATTTAGAAAATGCATGTTTTATAATCTAAAATGTTGTTTAATTCCATTTAGTAATATTCATATGTGAACCTTGAAAAAATTAATTTCATCCTGGAAAAACCCTGGAAATGACCTGGAAATTTATCTTTAGAAAAGTGTGGGAACCATGACCTTAATACCTGTCTGCAATTGTCTTTAAACCCATCCACACTTGTCTTAATAACCATCCACACTTGTCTTAAAACTCTTCCACACTTGTCTTAAAACCCATCCACAATTGTCTTAAAACCCATCAACAATTGTCTTAAAACCCATCCACACTTGTCTTAAAACCCATCCACACTTGTCTTAATATCTGTCCATCAACAGTTGTCTTAAAACCCATCCACACTTGTCTTAAAACCCATCCACACTTGTCATGATACTCACCACCACTTATTAGGACAAGCAGGAAAGTAGATTTTTTTACCCTCATGTTAAAACAGCATGAAATATTTTGATACCCTGTCTGTCTGTCTTCCTGTCCATCTGTCAATAGCCACATCTACAAAATTGCAGTTTGAATTCACCCAACTTGGTACATAGGCTTCCCATTTGACAGCCATTGTAAGAATGGTATGGTTGTTTTGGCTGTTCCAGTGGGGTCAGTGGTTGGAGGTCAGATTGCAGTCAAAGTCGGTCTAAATAAAATCAGGATCTGCTTAGGGTAAGGGTTTTGTAAAAGGTCATGTTCTTGTGACCTTTCTGTATTCCTATCCACTTAATTTTAGTAATCTTTCAGATGAAGTATTTACATATCATATTAGAGAGAGAGGTAATACTTGAAATGATATGTTACATGCTTTTTCACTTTCATAATTGTGAAAGTTGTAATTCATTTGGTGAATCTGACTGTCAACAATATGATGTGGCATCAGGGACCATGCATGAGTCAGAAATCTTGATTTTAATCATAATGCAGGAACAGTGACATTTTGTAATACTTTTTTGTCCAGACTTTAGATATGCCATCGAGTCTAAGATTCGGCGAATGTGGATATGTGAGAAAGCTTGCCAGTAGCTTCTCGTGGGTCGGTGGTTCTTTCCGCGGATCTCCCGGTTTCTTCCTCCACCATTAATACTGGCCGCCATGTATAGCCTATATTGTGCTGAAAAATGGCGTTAAGCCCCACAACAACAACAACAACAACAACAACAACAATAAATATGCCATCATAGTATGATGACATATCATATATGTGGCAGCTTTAGAGTTACTACCCATGGATCAAGGTCAGGCCAGTTCATTTCTTGTCAGAATATGTAAAGAAAGTTTGTGGATTTACCATGACAAGACATGGAAATGGCTTTAGTTGCTTTGCCACAAATTTTAAAACACTGATCAGTAATTTTCAAAGTTTTTGTATAATATCTAGGTCCCTAATAAATTGAAAATCCTTGTTTTTACTTAATACAGGTCTGTATGGATGTGCTGTGAGACCCTGCCTGAATAATGGAAGTTGTGTTAATATTACTTCAGGCACCAAGAAGTACCAGTGTAATTGTCAACCAGGTAGACCAACCAGTTGTATGTTTGTTCATTTGTATGAAAAGTTACTTGATTTCTCCCATTATAAGCCAGTATTTGATTGTGGCAAAATCATTTCCATTTCTAACCTCAAATTCCTCACTGCAGGCCCAGTTATTTAGAATAAGCTTGATGTGCCTTTCTGCATATCTTAAGAGATGGCTAATTGAGGCAACCTTTTCGTCTGGAATGTCTCCTGTAATGGTGTCATAAGTGAGAAGGTTTGGGTTTTTAAAATAGAGGAATTTATAAGAAATAATATTAACTTAGTATTTTAATGATTTTGTCATTTTTTTGACTTTGTCTTTGTTTTGATTACCTCTTTGGGGAGATATTGACTTACTTAACACTATATGGCCAGGATTGTGTTGCTGTGCTATTAAACACAATATATACAATAATTATTTGACCTCAAATAATGGGAGCCAAGGGGACAGAGGTTAACATGCTTGGCTTACAAATGAAAAGGTGCAGGCTTGAATCCTAACATCTAATCAGCCTGAGATGGCTACAAAAGTCTGTCTGTGTTACAAGAATTACACTAAGTAACCAACTTGTGTTGCTGTGCATTTAAACTCCAAATTAAAACATAGAATTATGCTATTGTGATCACATCTCTCAGAATGTGATTTTCAAGTGGGATATAATTTTTATGTAGAAAAACTTGATCACTGGTTAACAGTGTATCTAGATCAGCCAGAAATGCAAGCAATGTCTGATTTTAGTTTTTTTTGTGAAAGCATGCATATGCACTTCTTTGAGAAAACAATTGAGTATTTAAACATAGTGTATTGCTTCAGTCCTGACTTAGGGACTTTTCAGAACCATAGTATTTTTTTATGGCAATGTATTCTATTTTAAAATCCCAAAACTTTAAAAAGTCTAGTTGGTGTAGGACAGGGGTCTCAAACACATGGCCCACGTGCCACATGCGGCCTGTCAAGTTGTATCCTGTGGCCCTCAGAATGATTGGAATCACAAGGTGTCATGAGTGATAACAAAGGTGGTGCGGCCCTTGTGCCATCGAAAATGCCTGCATGCGGCCCTCATGGTGGTTTGAGTTTGAGACCCCTGGTGTAAGATGACATTAAAAAATTTGAAATTATGAAAAAAGTTAATAATGTTGATCCAGATTTCATGTATCTTCTTTCCCTTTCAGAAAAATGTCTTGCTGTATGATTAATTAAGTTTGCTGTTTTATGACCTTTCAAAAAAAATATACATTTATGAACATATTAGTTGAAAGAGAAAGTTGTTTAATATTTTAACATAACAGATATGCTTCTAACTTCACCTGGGCCACCCTTCTTAGCCAGATATTTTTAAAATGTTTCAGGGTTTACAGGTACAAATTGTGAAACCAAGATAAATGAATGTGGCTCGAATCCTTGCCAGAACAATGGCCAGTGTATTGATGGAATCAACAGTTATACATGTAATTGCACTGGCACAGGTAAGACATGGTCAACACTTTCTGTGACAGGTAATTCAAGTTTAGAAGAAAAAAGCACAGGTCATTTTTTTTGAAAAACAAACATGTTGCTTGCTATAGTGAAAGTAGAAAGATCTTCAAATATTCTGAGCAGATGTATTGACTATATTCCTTTAGGAGAATGTAGACAGATTTTTTCATATTGTGAGCAGATATACTGATTCCATTCCTTCAGGAGAATATTGGCAGATCTTCCCATATTTTAAACAGAGATCCTACCCACCATCTTCCCAGATTTAGAAAGTGTGTCTTGAGATCCTAAGGGGGATCAGTGCACATGACCCCAAAAAGTGATGTTGTCCAATTAAGAATAGGCTATTTTTTCATATATATTCTATAGAAAATAATTGGAAATTTCATATCTCAATAAAAGAAAAATAACTTACTAGTTTTTTTTTTTAAAGCATTTAATACACTTACAAGGGAAAAATACTCTCTGTGTGTGTGTGTGTGTGTTTTTTTGATTTTTAACATAACTTTAAAAACTTTTCAGCCATATCGCTATGTTGTCTGCAGTGTGGAAGTTTATAGTGATGTTTAGCACTGGGGCATCATGCCACAGACATGTAGGATGGTGTGCCACGAAGTCACAATATGCTGACACCAGGCTGCCCAGACATAACACTAACCTCTTAATACGAAAAATATTGCGTAGATGTAGTATTGTCAAATATCATCACTACACGCATGCATGTATGAGTAAGCACTCACATAATCACAATCATGCTAGCATTAAACAAGTACACACACCAGGTTTCTTTCTTTGAAATCCATTGAATGGCAAAATATAGGCTTAATTGGACACAGTCTTTGCTGCTGTCAATAGTTCATTAGAGGGTTTATCAGGTAATGCAAGTGTCATTTGTGTTCATCTCTGCACACATTGGCAACATGATGGTTCTCTTTAAATTAATGCTGGATTCTTATAGTGAATGTCGGTCACAACTAACTTGATCTTGAAAACCATAATGTTTGCATTGTTAGAACTGTATCCAATGCAGTTTGACCACTTCATTGTTGGGGGAGGGTTATTTTTAAGTTTGATGGGGGTCTTAACAGCTTTGGTTTGGTTTGGTTTTTATGGCACAGTAACACAAGTAGGTTATTTAGCGCAATTGGGGCAAAGTGTTTCGTCCAAGGATACACCACAATATCTGACCCAGGCTGGTCCAATAGTAGGATTTAAACTCTTGCCTTTTCCATTGTAAGTCCAGCAGGCTAACCACTGAGCCATTGTGTCTCCAGGGCATTGCAGGTAATACAGCTGTAATATATACCTCTGACCAGTATGGGTGTTAAAGCTTGATAACGACAATCAGCTGTGTAAACATGAGCATGTGCTTATTATTATCCTTCAATCTATTTCATAGATAAAATTATCCTGAAAAGAATTGGTCAGTTAATAGTTACTTTACTGTGATTATCACAACAAATAATAATAAAGACAGGTGTTACGTATAGGCTCATACAAAAGTAACAAAAGAAAAGAGTGAAGTCAACAAGCTTTGTAAATTTTAACAAAATAATTTATTTCCCTAGAAAACAAGGTAATTATGAAAAAGGCCTTACAGTTTGTGAATATAATCCAAAAATTAATCCTAGAATTTAAAAATATAAGTCCTCTCACTAAACAGTTCTAATTGAATCCAAGTTCGAATCCCGATGAAGTTCCAATATGGAAGGCAATGACATCAGATGAGGTCATTGCACTGATGTCAACAGTTCCTCTTCGATTCACAATTTATAATGTTCCAGTTTAGAATTCCAGAATAAATTTCCACTAAATGTCTTTGTCCAAGAATTTTTAGGAAGAAGAGCACTTGTATGTTTTCCAGAGAATATATATTATTAAATCCAAAAAATAGAAGAAGTCTAAATCAAACTAGCATCAACATAAAAAAATCCCACCTTGAGCTCTAAAGGTGTAAAATACAACTGACTGTAATTCACTGAGATACGAGTATTAAACCCAGCTAAAATGTAATTTCAAGCCTGCGTGATGGTCACGTGATCACTCACTACAAGTCAATTAGCACGTAGGCTAGAACAGTCCTTGCTAAGAATCCGATTCCCACACTGGAAATGAATTTAAAAATAAAACCGTTTACAACAGAGCTAACACGTGGGCTGAACATGACCTTGGTAATAACCAATCATTTTCACTTAGTGTTTACAAAATGTGGCTCGAATCCTTGCTAGAACAATGGCCAATGTATTGATGGAATCAACAGTTATACATGTAATTGCACTGGCACAGGTAAAGCATCGCTGATACTTTTTGTGACAGGTAATTCAGGTGTAGAAAAAAAAGCACAGGTCCTTTTTTTTCAAAAAGAAACATGTTGCTTGCTATAGTGAAAGTAGAAAGATCTTCAAATATTCTGCGCAGATCTATTGACTATTTTCCTTTAGGAGAATGTAGACAGATTTTCATATTGTGAGCAGACACACTGATTCCATTCCTTCAGGAGAATATTGACAGATCTTCCCATATTCTAAACAGAGATCCTACCCACCATCTTCCCAGACAGTGTTGAGGATTTTTTGAGATTGAGAAAGTGTGTCTTGAGATCCCAACGGGGATCAGTGCACATGACCCCAAAAAGTGATGTTGTCCAGTTAAGAATAGGCTATTTTTTCATATATATATATATATATATGTATATATCCTATAGAAAATAATTGGAAATTTCATATCTTAATAAAAGAAAAATAACTTCGTAGTTTTCTTTAAAGCATTTGATACACTTACAAGGGAAAAATACTGTGTGTGTGTGTGTGTGTGTGAGATTTGGATTTTAAGATAGCTTTAAAAACTTTTGAGTCATATCGCTACATTGTGTGCAATGTGGAAGTTTATAGTGATGTCTAGCACTGGGGCATCATACCGAAGACGTGTAGGATGGTGTGCCACCCAGTCACATTATCCTGACACCAGGCCGACTAGTCCTAACACTAACCTCTTAATGCGAAAAATATTGTGTAGATGTAGCATTGTCTAATATCATCACTACACACATGCATGTATGTGCAAGCACTCACATAATCACACACACCAGGTTTTTTCTTGAAATCCATTGAATGGCAAAATATAGGCTTAACTGGACACAGTCTTTGCTGCTCTCAGTAGTTCATTAGAGGGTTTATCAGGTTATGCAAGTGTCATTTGTGTTTATCTCTGCATCCACTGTCAACTGGATTGTACTGTTTAAATTAATACTGGATTCTCATAGTGAATGTCGGTCAAAACTAACTTGATCTTGAAAACCATAATGTTTGCATTGTTAGAACTGTATCCAGTGCAGTTTGACCACTTCATTGTTGGGGGAGGGTTATTTTTGAGTTTGATGGGGGTCTTAAAGGCTTTGGTTTGGTTTTGTGTTTTATGGCACAGTAACACAAGTAGGTTATTTAGCGCAATAGGAGCAATGTGTTTTGTCAAAAGATACACCACAGCAGCTGACCCAGGCTGGTTCGATGGTAGGATTTAACTCTTGTCTTTTCAGTCATAGGTAATACAGCTGTAATAAATACCTCTGACCAGTATGGGTGTTAAAGCTTGATAACAACAAATCAGCAGTATAAACGAGCATGTACTTATTATTGTCCTTTATACAGTCAATTTCATAGATAAAATTAACCTGAAAAGAATTGGTCAGTTAAATAGATATTTTACTGTGATTATCACAGCAAATAATAATAAAGACAGGCCAGTTTACCTCTAAGAATTCTCTGTATTTTGTATGGACGAAGCATGAAGGATACTTGCTACAGATCGCTTTGGCAAGACTAATGAAAATGGCCATATTGGCAAATATTGTCTTAATGTTTCATTCCACTTATTAAATTTCTTTTCATTAAAAAAATTATTTGTTCAGTGTCAAAGAAGTGGTTATTCAATGGTTCTTGCAAAACCATCTGTAGGCATTGAGGGGAGCAATTGGCTGTTGTATTTGAAAATGGCAGGCCAGCATCATGTGAAAAGAAAATGGAAGAAGTAAAAAAATTGAGTGCTAGCCAGAAGTTTCTAAAAACTTGTACAGATATTTTGACCATTTATAAAACAGTCAAACACAGGAGTACATTATGTTCACTGTGGTGTGTGTGAATTGGATTTTTCTGTCGCACATGGTGGTAGGACTGACAAATAAAGACATGTTGAGTGCAAAAGTCCTACAAGGAATGGGCTGAAATAATAGATACAAATAAATAAGCCTTTGTCGTCATTCTGTAAAGCAGTGTCTGACTGGAAATGCACATTATTCATGCTGAAGTGATGACAAGTCAGCTTTTGGATATTAGTTAAACTTGCCATTGAACACATCTGATTCATTAAAAATTCACATTCAAGGCAGTGATGTGTAATAACTTCTGTTCGTCAACATGCTTCTGGAATCTCTTAGATTTACCTATAACATAATGTTACGTATATGTAATTAAATTGCTTGTGTTAGTTTTAAAATTCTTTTTTTTATTTTATTTTTTGTTTCATAACATTTTATTGTAGTGATTATTGAAAGGATTCAAAATTCTTTTTCAGTAATTTGATATTTTCTTTTAGTAAATGTTGTTTATCTAAGACGTAAAATGTGTTACATGAGAATATTTTTAGTTAACCTAGTTCGTCTTAGGTTGGGAAGTTTGTAAACAGGCAGTTAAAACGATTGGTCAGTATCAGGGCCATACTTTGATTGCGTGATCACTATGTGTAAACAACATTTCTTTATTATTGGTTCTTAAGTGGGGCTACACTGGTGTACGTGATAGAATTCTTCTAGTAAGAGACCACATGACCCATCTCGCGAGACTTGAAATGATGTTTTTGGGGTTTAAATATGCTTTCTTAATATTTTTCTGTCAGAGTCATTTTAACATCTTGAAGGAACAAGGTGTTTTTTTTATTTGTTGCCAGATTGTTTGTTATTCATCTGATTTTTGGATTTAATAATCTCTTCTCCTGGAAACTCAACAAGTTGACTTTTTTATAAAAAATTCTGAAAGATATTCATGGAAATTTATTCTGGAATTATTCGGAAACAAAAACTGTGATTCATTTGAGGAATTGTTGATATTCGTTCATGGACCACATCTGACGTCATCGCCTTCCATATTTTTATGTCATCGAGATTTGAACCTGGATTCTAATAGAACTATTTAGTGATAGGACTTGTGTTTTTCATTCTTAGGATCAAAGTTTGGATTATATTCACAAACCGTAAGTCCTATTTACCAATTTTTACATTGTTTTCTAGGGAAATAAATTATTTTGTTAAATACAAAGCTTGTTGACTTCACTCTTTTCTTCTGTTACATTTGTACGAGCCTACACGTAACACAAAAGGAATTGGGTTGTTTGACTTTGTGAACTTTACTTATGTGTGACAATTGAAGTACATTTTGCTTCTGTAACACTTGTTAAAAACAAATTTACGTAATAGAAATAGCATTAAAACCAAAATACAGATTTGTTTTGTAACCTAGAAATAACATGTCATATAATAGTACAACCTGACTTTTCAGTATTAAAATGTTCAGAAATATTATAGATGACAGATTATAGCAATTTATTTTATGCTAGTCCATGCATTGTGGCAATTTTCACATGAAATAATTAGATAATTCACTGTAGAAAATTATCAATTTTATTCTTTAACTTTTTTTCAGAAAATACTGATTGCATAATGACCAAAAAGTTTCATCTGTCATCTTGTCAGTCACTTACTGCAGTATTAGCATGTCAACCTATCGTGCAAGAAAACCAGGTTCAAATCCCACTGTGAACATTAATTGTTACACTTTGGAAGCTGCATGTCTAATAATTACTAGTTTATTAGATTTTTTGAGAAAATTATTATCTCACGAGCCTCTTAAGAAAATGCCAGAGTGAAATATTGTAATTGACTGTCATTTTGTACAGTGCAGAGTTATCTCCTTTTGCATATAGATATAATATCATTACTGTCTTAAGCTGTGAATCTGGGTCATGCAGAAATGTGTGGAGAGTGTATTGTCCTTTTGTCCTTTTTGTCATCTCAAAATAAAAATATAGTTGACACTCACCTTGATGTCCAAATAGACTAACAGTGTACAGTATAAAAAAGTCTCAGACTCCATGCAGACAATATGAGAATGAAACAAAGTAAATCTTTTATTGTTAATTTACATTACTCTTGCCTTGATCAAAATTTGGCAAATGGCAATCATCTGATTTGCTACATTTCGTACATGTGATAGTTTTGTTTTAAGATTATTGTTGGTTATTCTTTCATGAGTAAACAAATCACAGACTCGTTGTAGCAATAAATCATATTATGATAATATCACTGGCAACATAAATCCGTAAGCACTACCTACAAGTTTTGTTTTATTAATTTTACCCTGTATTGCTGGATTTATGCAACAAATTTTATTAGCTACAGTTTAGTAAAATAATGCTCACAAAAATATGAACCAGCATTTTTGATTTTCATTTCTATTTCACAGATATCACTCTGTTTCTTTTGTTTTGAATTAAATTCTCTGTTTCTTTTGTTTTGTATTAAATTTACATAATAGTATACTGTTGGAAAGATTCTTTTAGCCTGTTAAAATAATTTGTAGATATTTTCATTCTATTAAATTTTGTATGTCACCATTGCAACAGCAGAAGTGGGACATATTGCTTTCCTGCTTTATGTCCACAAGTCTGTAGATCCATGCATCCATTGCAGAACTGTCTTAGTGTGATAGCACAAGGACTATTATTATTATTATTATTATTATTATTCTTACTATTAACTGAGCTGGCCATAGGTAATGGAAGCTTATGGCATTGTCCTGAATCCATTGTGCATCCTTTTTTGTGCCACATGTCCATCCATCAGCAATTCCTTAATTGTTAGCATTCTGGAATCCATATGGACTTGTATCATCAAAATCACAGACCACATCAGTAATTAGCAAGATCCATGCATGTTAATGAGATGATCTTGCACCTGATTGGCTATCCTTATTACAACTCTGTAGGCTGCATTTCAGATCAGAATTTGATCAAACTTGGAGTGTGTACTTGAATCAATTAAGATCTTGGATGAGGTTGATCATGAGTAAAATCCACGCATATTAATTGCTGATCTTTCCATGTGATTGGCTAAGCTTGTTACCACAGTGGAGGTTGTATTTCTGATCTGATTTTGATCAAACTTGGAATATATGCTTACATCATCAAGACACTGGATTAATGCATTGGCAAAGAAAGAACATTAAATATAGAAACCTAAGCTTGCACAGAATTGAGAGGAATTTAGAAATAGCATAACTAAGTTTTGTCTCGTGTATAAATTTGCATTACTCACTCCTTCTTTCTCTCTCTCTCATGTGAGATTTATTTATTCCACATGTTTGTTTCACATAGGTGAACCGAATATGAATACATGTATGGAATGAAAGAATTTCTAACTGCCAGTAGTAATAGTTTATTTATTGATGCATCTTTGATTTGTTTTCACATAGGATACAATGGTAGTAGATGTGAGCAGGATATTGATGAGTGCAGTGTTGGAATGAAACGTTGTGGAAATGGTACTTGCTTCAACACACCTGGGTCAGCTATCTGTTCTTGCCCAGATGGATTTGATGTGGCGCTATGTCAGGTACACTACTGTTTAAGTGTATTTTGGAAAGATTTTAACAAAACTTGAATTTGAACTCGTAAATACCAGGCATGAGAATTTTTTTGATCAGTCCAGATTTCCAGATTCCTGCATCAGTTATGTGCATTGAGTATTCCAAAGAAAATGTGTTTCAGTTACTTCCCATCCTTTTTTACTATTGTAGTAATACAAATGCATAAAATTGTGACTCAGTGATCTCCAGAATAAAAAAATGTAAATTTAACTTGATTTGTTTCTTCTTTAACTTAAAGACTCCATCCCAGATTTAGTTTCTGTCTGATATCACATAAATCCATGGAGTGACTTGTCCATCTGACATTTAAAAGTTAGGAAACTCTGGATATAATGAAACCCAGTGGACAACAAAATTGGCATTGTTATATCTGAATAAGCTACGGTAAAATATTTATATAAAAAATGCTTGTCATGTACTGTGTAATATCTTTTTTGTTGAATCATGGTGAAATATAGCTGTAGCTTTTCCAGTAATGGCACTATAATCAACAGTGTTTAAGTTTTGTATTGAAGTTTTTGAAAGTCCCATAGCTTTTACATATCTGCTGCATCAAAGTAAAACTATTTGATAATATAATTGCAATCTAAAGTTTATGCCATGATATTGCTATAAGTAGCAGTCTTGCTGTCACACCTGTCTTGCGTGTCACACCTGCATCAGCAATATAGTAAATGAAGTTGAAGTTTCTTATTCAAGATTTTAATGTCACAATTTAACAACATCATTGGCTCCATGAAACTGACACTTTGATATAATATTACTGTAGTTTTAACATTCATATGCTGATATGCTAGGATTTTCTGCCTCGCCTGCTTAAGCCAAAGGCATGTTTTATCATTGTGAGCAGTTTTGAAGTTTTATAGTACATGTTTGGAATATCATTGATCTTCAGTATCATTTTCTGTATTCATCTAAAACTTTAATGTTACTGACTTTTAAAGTTACTGATTTGTGAGGAGTTCCTGTCTTGCCAGTTTTGTCAACTGAAGCCTCATGGTCAGCAATGCTAGCCATAAGCCCTTGTGTGAAAGGTTATGAAACTCAGATACAAGGGTTGTACATACATGCAGATAAATGGGTGATAATGAATACATACAGATGCAGGGATCATGTGTATGTGTTCGCATCCGTTAGTCTCGAGAGATGTCCCGGTTGGTGGTTGTGCAGAGTCTGCTGTGGCTACGGAGCCCAACATGGAAGTGGCAGTCCTTGCTGCACTTACTACACTTGAAGGTTGAGTCTGGTGTGGGTTGGAGCTGCTTCTTCTTCCTCTGAGATCACTTTTCATTGGTGAGCAAGTGTAGTTTGTCCTCACTGGCTTTCAGACCGGTGATCAGAGCATGTTGCCAGCTGGACCTGTCTAGAGCAAGCTCTTCCCAGGTGTTGACATCGATGTCAAGGACTTTCATGTCGCACTTGCAGACATCCTTGAAGTGGAGATGTGGCTATCCGATCGATCTTTTGCCAGAGGCAAGCTTCAAATAAAGAAGGTCTTTGGGGATCTGTCCATCATCCATCCAACATACATGGCCCAGCCATCTGAGGTTATGTTGGCGGAGGAGTGTGACCATGCTGGGAATCTTGGCAAATTCAAGCACCTCATTGTTTGTCACTCGATTGCTCCAGGTGATCCCGAGTATGCGTCAGAGGCATTGCATGTGAAAGGCACTCAGTCTTTTCTCCTGTGAGACGTACAGGGCGCAGGTTTCACTGGTGTACAAGAGAGTGCTTAGCACATAGGCATGGTACACGGAGATCTTAGTGTTCAGGGTCAGCATGCTGTTGTTTCACACTCTCTGCAACAACCTGGAGAGAGTTGTTGATGCCTTTCCAATCCACTTGTTCAGCTCAGCATCGAGTGAGAGGTTGTTGGTGATGGTAGAGCTGAGGTATGTGAACTGACTGACTACCTCTAGTTCGTGGTTGTTGATGATGATGCTGGGAGGATCCATGTTCTGAGCCATCACATTGGTTTTCTTTAGGCTGATGGTCAACTGAACTCATCGCATGCTTTAGCAAAGCATTCCATCAGGTGCTGTAGCTCAGCTTCTGTGTGAGTGGCTAGAGCAACATTGTGTACAAAGAACATGTCCCTGATGGTTGCTTCTCACACTTTACTCTTTGCCTTCAGTCGTGCCAGGTTGAACAGTCTGCCATCGGATTGCGTGTACAGATATATCCCTTCTGTGGATGTCCCAAAGGTGTACTTGAGCAGGACAGCAAGGAAGAAGCCGAAGAGCGTGGGGCAAGGACACAGCCTTGTTTCACTCTGCTGTGTATGTCGAAGGGGTCGGACGTTGAGCCATCATACTGCACTGTGCCTTTCATGTCGTCGTGGAAGGACTGGACCATGCTTAGCAGCTTTGGAGGGCATCCAGTCTTCACCAGGGTTTTGAAGAATCTGTCTTTGCTGACCAGATCGAACGCCTTGGTGAGGTCTATAAATGCCAGGAAGAGGGGTCTGTGTTGTTCTTGGCACTTCTCCTGCAGTTGCCTGATGGAGAAGATCATGTCAATTATGGACCTCTCTGCGCGGAACCCACACTGTGACTCTGGATACACTCTGTCAGCAATCATCTGCAGTCTGTTCAGGATGACGCGTGGGAAGACTTTACCCATGATGCTGAGAAGGGATGTGCCCCTGTAGTTGTTGCAGTCACTTCTGTCACCCTTGTTCTTGTACAGGGTTACGATATTGTCCTGAGGCACTGCACCTTCATCCCAGTACTGGCAGAGGAGGTTGTGCAGGTGTGTGAACAGCACACTGCTGCCGCACTGATGACTTCTGCTTTGATGCCATCCTTCCCTGGGGCTTTACCAGAGGACAGTTTCTCTAAGGCCTTCTTTAGTTCTGCTGCAGTAGGTTTCTTGTCCAGTTCAGCCATAAGAGGGTGGTTTTCAGTGGCATTGAGGGCATCGTTGGTCACGTGGTTCTCTCTGGTGTACAGTTCAGAGTAGTACTCCACCCAACGCTCCATCTGCTTGCCCTTGTCATGGATGGTATCGCCTATGGCAGACTTAAGTGGTGCTGTCACTTTCTTTGTGGGACCCATTGCTTTCTTTATGCCATCGTACATGCCTCTGATGTTTCCAATATCTACTGCTTACTGGATGCTCCGACAGAGCTGAAGCCAATATTCATTGGCACACTGCCATACTAACCTCTGCACTTTGCTTCTGGTAGACCTGTATGCCTGTAGTGTCCTCTGGCAGGGGGAACGCTTGTATTCCAGGTGGACACTGTGACACTCTTCTATGGCTGGCATGAGTGTGGCGGAGTTGGCCTCAAACCAGTCATTGTTCTTTGTCTGCTTCTTACCAGAGATCCGTGTGGCTGTGCTGTACACAGTCTCTCTGATGTGATCCCGTCTCTCTTTGGCACTGCTGTAGGGAGGTTCTGAATCGAACGCCTTGGAGAGGGCATAAGTGAATTCCTTGTCTGGATATGAGATCTTGCTCACATCAATGCATGGTTTACCCTCTTGCCTAGAGTGGTGGATCTTATTCGGCTGAAACTTCATTTGGCAGCGCTCCAGCAAGTGATCGGTGTTGCAGTCAGCGCTGTGCAAGGTACAGGTAAGAAGCACACCCTTCATGGCAGACCATCTCGTGATGTTCAAGTCCAGCTGGTGCCAGTGTTTAGACTGGGGATGCCTCCAAGACACTTTGTGCTATGGCTTTGTCTGAAAGAATGAATTGGCGATGCTGAGGTCATGGTACGAGCACATCTCTAGAAGTCGCTGCCCGTTCTCATTCATCTTCCCAATGCCAAACTTGCCAAGACAGGAAGGGCAAGAGTCATGGTCGGCACCCACCCTAACATTGAAGTTGTCCAGTAATATCAAGTTCTCTTCCTTGAGAATTTTGTCGATGAGTGAGTCTAACTCATCGTAAAACAAATCCTTGATATCTGTGGTGGCACTGAGTGTGGGAGCGTAAATGCTGATCAGGTTGACAGGCCCAGTTGTGGTGTGGAGACGGAGAGATAGCAGTCTTTCGTTTCTTTGTTGGCAGGGTTCTATAATCCCAAGCAGAGAGTTCCTGATGGCAAATCAAACACCATACTCTCTGGCTTCGTCGGCTCTCATTCCAGAAGGATGTGCAGTTCTTTTCTCTGAGGGACTCAGAATCTGGTAGCTGTGTCTTCTGTAGTGAGGCGATGTTGACCTGGAGTCTTGCAAGTTCGTTGTTGATGACTGAAGTCTTTCGAACATCGCTGATTGCCTGGAGGTCATCTGAGACCCCAGTCAGCATGGCCCAGACATTCCAGGTACCTAGCTTGAGGATTGGAGGTTTCCTTGTTGGTTCTCTTTTGTTTTTTTTTGGTGCAGTAGTTGCAGTCCGCTTGTCAGGTACTCGCATACCTTAAGCCCTATGCACCCAGCAAGGCTGGCGAACTGTGGTGGGATGGCACCTTATTGGCTGGGGGCTACCCAGCTAGAGGTGGGTGGTAGCTGTCCATTGAGACCTGTTGATCTCTCCCACTGTTAGTAGCAACACCTGTCGTCTGACTGCTGTTGCCCATGCAGCTGATTCCCTCTCTCCACACAGCTGATAGATCCAAGGGAAAGGACAAGCCGATACATCATGGCACCAGCGACATCGCAGGAGTTGCCGAGATGACACTGAAAGCAATGCCATGTTGCCTTAGGGACTCCATCTCCAGATTTTCTGTTGGGGTTTACTCCCTTAGCCTTTTCCATGAGAAGGTATAGTCAAATGGCAGGAGAGGTTTGAAGTCAGAGTTTACCTTTTCCTTGATGGGCGACCACCCAAGATTAACGAGCGCCATCTGCCCGAAGCATCTGGTTTTGAGGCGCCAAAAACTCGCCTGTCATCCGTTCTCCAGTCAGTTTAAACAGGTTCCGCTGGGCTTAGTAGTTAAGCTACTCGTGAATGCCTGGAGCTCGATTTGGCGCTCTCAGGCACAAGCCATTGGGGGATTTCCAACAGAAGTGGGTGCTTATCTCCCACATCCGCCCCCGGCGATAACAACCCTTGGAACCCACAGGGATCATATTGACATACATATAGATACAGCAGTCATACTGATGGACAGATACTGGGGTCATACTGACATACAGATACAGGGGTCATACTAACATACATACAGATACAGAGGTCATGCTGACATACATACAGATACAGAGTGATTCTTACATACAGATTCAATGGTCATACTGACATACAGATACAGATGTTATACTGACATACATACAGAGACAGTTGTTATACTGACATATGGATACAGGGGTGATTCTTACATACTGATACAGTGGTGATTCTTACATACAAATACAGGGGTCATACTGACATACAGATACAGTGCTCATACTGACATACAGATACAGGGGTCACACTGACATACAGTTACAGGGGTGATTCTTACATACAGATACAATGGTCATACTGACATAACAGATACAGGGGTCATACTGACATACAGTTACAGGGGTGATTCTTACATACAGATACAATGGTCATACTGACATAACAGATACAGATAGAGGAGTCATACTGGCATACATACAGATACAGATGTTATACTGACATACAGATACAGGGATCATGCTGACATACATACGGATACAGGGGCCATGCTGACATACAGATACAGGGGTCATGCTGACATACATACAGATAAAGGGGTCATACTAACATACAGATATAGGGGTCATGCTGACATACATACAGATATAGGGGTCATGCTGACATACAGATACAGGAGTCATACTGGCATACATACAGATACAGGAGTCATACTGGCATACATACAGATACAGGAGTCATACTGGCATACATACAGATACAGGAGTCATACTGGCATACATACAGATACAGGAGTCATACTGGCATACATACAGATACAGGAGTCATACTGGCATACATACAGATACAGGAGTCATACTGGCATACATACAGATGTTATACTGGCATACATACAGATACAGGGGTCATACTGGCATACATACAGATACAGGAGTCATACTGGCATACAGATACAGGAGTCATACTGGCATACATACAGATACAGATGTTATACTGGCATACATAGAGATACAGGAGTCATACTGGCATACATACAGATACAGATGTTATACTGGCATACATACAGATACAGATGTTATACTGGCATACATACAGATACAGATGTTATACTGGCATACATACAGATACAGGAGTCATACTGGCATACATACAGATACAGGAGTCATACTGGCATACATACAGATACAGGAGTCATACTGGCATACATACAGATACAGATGTTATACTGGCATACATACAGATACAGATGAGAGGCCAGATTCCAAGGAACATTTTTTTTATTTGGATTGGTTTTGTAGTTTTGTCTTTCATAGTATTCAGTTTTATGGATTGGGAATGGATCTTGTTATTCTCATAGATGGCACTTTGTTCACTGGCTCTTTTAATTCATTGATTGGAAAAGTGGTCTTGTTATGTTTATAGATGGATCATTGTTCATTATGTTTTGAACTTCATGGATTGGAAAAGTGGTTTTGTTATCTCCATAGATGGAATATTGTTCATTAGTTCTTCAAATTCATGGATTAGAAAAGGGGTCCTGTTATCTCCATAGATGGATTTTTTTTCATTATCTCTTCAAATTCATGGATTAGACAAGGGGTTTTGTTATTTCCATAGATGGATCTTTTGTTCACTAGTTATTTAAATTGATGGGTTGGAAAAGGAGTCCTGTTATCTCCATTGATGGATTTTTTGTTCACTAGGTCTCTAAATTCATGGTTTGCGGCAATCATCAAATATACCAAAATTGCTTCCACATAGATAAAAATGAATTCACAGCATTTAAAAGAAATCATGAATTTTCTGTAAAGTATATACAAATTTGACATTGCATCCACACCAATTGAATTAATAATAAGGTGTGAAAAAATTGTCAGTATATTAAATAACATTCCATCCACAGTGATTGAGTTAATAATAGTGTATGACAGCTTTTCAGCATTTCGTATAATTGCCCAAAAAGGGCAGTATTTCCATCGTGGACAGATTTAGTCTATGTCTTACCCAGATATTGGACAAGTCTTAATCGTAATTTTTTCATCATTTCCAGGATATAAATGAATGCCAGTCGAATCCTTGTCTGAACGGTGCCACATGCATTGACCAGGTCAATAACTTTACATGTAGATGTGTGGCTGGTTATACAGGCCATAGATGTGATATTGACATTAATGACTGCATCAATGTGACATGTCCGCACTCCAATACAAAGTGTCGAGACCTAGTGAATTCATATGTCTGTGAATGCAAGCCAGGATTTATAGGTATTCCTTCTTTACTGTTGTATATAATGCATACATATGAATGCAAGCGAGGATTTACAGGAATTCATGCTCACTGGTGCATATGATGCATACATCTGTGAGTGTAAGCCAGGATTATAGGCGACCCAGCTTTACTGTTGTAGAAAATATATCTTTGAGTGTCAGCCATTATTTACAGGTATTCATACTTAACTGATGCATATAATGCATATATCTGTGAGTGCAAACCAGGATACATTTGCAAACAACTTTCCCATAATGCACCAGACAGTGCTGTCCAGTTAAAGTTATAAGTAGAACAAAAAGATAATACCATGATTTTCTGATTTTCTTAAATGAAAATGGTGCTGCTCTGACATCCAGTATGACCACTATTGCAGCCATCTTGAAAACCTTGTTATCACAATTGTCATATCAACATGAGGTTTTCACTAAAAGACTTTTTATGGTTCTTAGTTTCCAGAACAAGACTAGAAATTAGCAGTAGTCTGCTAGCCCAAGGCTAGTAAATTTCCTGTCTGACTGGAGGTTCTTATAATTTTAATAGCCCAGTTGTTGTAAAGTTTAAGTTGTCACCAGTTAGAATTCATTTAGGCTATCACACATAATTTTTTGAAAATTCAGATGATTGAATTCATTTGCACCACCAGAGAGTTTGAACAAATTATGATTTTATAATTGTATTTCAAAATGAGGCTGTATAACTCTTTACTGATTTTTTTTGTATTAATAGGGTACATTTGTGTGTTAAAGGATGATCATATTTCTGAGAAATTGCCAGTATAACATTTGTTATGTCTTGCAAGTAAACATTTATTATCTTAATTCATTGATAAATGAGATGAAACTAGTGTTTTGACAAAATCTGACTAGGTTCTCTCAATTTGCATTGCTAGTCACATGGATACCCAAACCTTGCAGCCTAGATATCCATGACATCAAAGGTCGAATAGTCATGTAATATTAACAACAACTGCCACTTCTAATGTTGTTATACTAAAATGTTTGAAATATTAAATGAAAGTCACGTAAAGGGAAACACACAGAACTTTCACTATATTTATTCAGAGAACAACCACCAGAAATCTGTCGCTTTTGCAGCAGCCTGGACAAACCAGATTGATCACATTGTCAATGTGGTACTCAGGTGATACTGTCAATGTGGTACTCAGGTGATACTGTCAATGTGGTACTCAGGTGATACTGTCAATGTGGTACTCAGGTGATACTGTCAATGTGGTACTCAGGTGATACTAACTGTCAATGTGGTACTCAGGTGATACTGACACAGACTAATAAATATGATGGTAATCTGAAGTCCATTATGGCTGCCTTGGCAGCCATTTTGAAAGTTTTTTTATCCATCTTGAAAATCATTATGTTGCTACTCTTCGTACATGGGTGTGCAAATCAGCAGCAGTTAATTTGAAAATTTTTAACGCTAAAGAATATCAGACATGGTTTCAACAAGTGACATTTAAAAGGAAGAAATGGTCTTACCATGAATTCCTGGAAATTCTATTCACCCAGTCAAGTGTCAGACTCTTCAAGGGGCTCTTGTTTAGTTTTCTTAGTTACTAATCCATATGATGGATTTTCTTCTTTCTTTGGGTGAATTCTAAATTCCTTAATTGATTGATCTTGGGGGTCAAGGGACACATATTGTACTGCAATGCTTGATTGTGGGTTCAATTTGCAGGTATTGATCTTCATGTTACATGATTTAATATAGACATTTTGAAATTCAACTTGCCTAAATAAGGCATAAATGCCATCTCAGTTGCATCACACCTTATAAAGCATTTTTTAACAACACGACCGTGCCATGTCCTGAATTATTGCAGATCACATGATGTCAACCAAATAAATGTATCTTTCATGGGAATTGAGCAATAATAATATTTATTTATTTTGTAAACATTTTATTTTAGGTCTTCTAACCAACTGTACTGATGTCAATGAATGTGCCAGCTCGCCATGTAGAAACAATGCCACTTGTCAGAATTTGGAAAATGCCTATGGATGTTTGTGCCAAGCAGGATTTACTGACCCAAATTGTTCCACAAATATTAATGACTGTTTACCAAATCCTTGTATGAACAATGCCACGTAAGTATAGCAGTTTAGACATGTAATATGTATGCATACTATACCTGTGATAAGTGGTGTTTCTCATGGCAATCTCACCATCCTACATCACAAGTATTTTGAATACTAGTGTCATTTTGGTAATGGTTTTATGCATTACCTTATTATAACAATTGGTTAAAGTGTATGTAGAAATCAGAGCCACTAAGACAGGGCAGCCAACTGAGGTAAATGACTACTGTCATTCAGACAGGACAGCCAACTGAGGTAAATGTCTACTACCATTCAGACAGGACAGCTGACTGAGGTAAATGTCTACTACCATTCAGACAGGACAACCAACTGAGGTAAATGTCTACTACCCATTCAGACAGGACAGCCAACTGAGGTAAATGTCTACTACCATTCAGGCAGGACAGCCAGCTGAGGTAAGTGTCTGCTACCACTCAGACAAGACAGCCAACTGAGGTAAGTGTCTACTATCATTCTGACAAGACAGCCAATTGTGGCAGATGTCTGCTTCCACTCAGACAAGACTACAACTTAGACAAGAAAACCAGCTAATGTACACTACATACAGCCTCTCAGACAACAAAGCCAGCTGGGGTAAATATCTACTAACATTTAAACAAAAAAGTCAGCTGAGGTAAATTACATACTGCCTCTTCGACAACAAAGCCAGCTGGGGTAAAATATCTATTGCCACTCAGATAAAAAAGCCAGCTGGGGTAAAATATCTATTGCCACTCAGATAAAAAAGCCAGCAGAGGTAAAATATCTATTGCCACTCAGATAAAAAAGCCAGCTGAGGTAAAATATCTATTGCCACTCAGATAAAAAAAAGGCAGCTGAGGTAAAATATCTATTGCCACAGATAAGAAAGCCAGCTGAGGTAAAATATCTATTGCCACTCAGATAATAAAGCCAGCTGAGGTAAAATATCTACTGCCACTCAGACAACAAAGTCAGCTAAGGTAAATATCTAATAACACTCAGACAAGAAAGCTACTTGAGGTAAATATTGACTGCTATGAGTAATTAATTCCCTGCATAGTTTTCATGCAACATTACTTGCAGTAAAATTATGGTCAGAAACTTGCTTGCAATCATATACTGCCATCTTGAAAAATACATCCGATTGGACATTTTCATGTAATATTACTGTAAGCAAAGTTTTATGAAAGTCTGATTAATCAAGGACACAGGGAGCTGAATCATAATTGTTTGACCTGGCTAAGACTTAAAGCTAATGTAGAAATGCTTAAACTGATAAAGAATGCCAGGGACTTAGAATGGTGAGACTTTATGATTCATTTTTAATCATTTACATTATTCATTTTAATGAGGTAATTTCTTCTACTGACAATTCCAAGATTGCTCCCACCCTTAATGTTTGCCTGTCTGTCTCTCCAATTACTAAAGCCCTTTGATAAAATATTTTTTTATCAGTCCTTTTTAAATATATTTATCTTTCCATTTTTCATAATACTATTTTGAAGATAAACACATTTTTCTCTGTATTTACTACAAAAATAATCTTAGCTTGTTATCATATTCTTTGGTCACAGAAAATGCCACCTCATTTGGAAGTCAAATCCCCTTCCTAAAAGTTTGTACCCTTTGCAGATTCCATCTGAGACATGGTGGATATTGTCATGGTTCCATGTTAAAGCAATTTCAGGTGTCAGGATGCCAGTGATTATTATCTTTGGCTTTTTATATGCCTTTCATAATGAGAATTATATTATTTATGATGTTGTCTGTCCATCCATCCATCTGTTACCAATATCATTTCAGTTCAATAACTTGAGTTGTCCATCTGCAGTTGCCAACCTTTGTGGATGGCTTACACATGTGGTGAGAAAGAAGCCTATATATCTTGGGGTCAAAGATCATGGTCACTTTAATGCAAAGACAAAGAGTTTATGCATAATAACTTTAGTTTTAGCCCACTTTTCTTGACCAATGTTTGTGAAGGACTTACACTTATGGTATGGATGGAAGAGGCATATTGATTTTTTGGTCCATCTGTCAAAGTCATTGTCACTTGGGCTGAAAGAAATATGGGATTTGCTGAATAACTCTTTTTATGGAGTAACTTTGTTGACCAAACATTGTGGATAATGGTTTCTGTACATAGGATAGTTTAAAACCTTATACCATGACCAAAGGTAGAAGTTAATGAAATCCATTGGTCTGTAGTCTACAGAGTTAAGCATACCCTACTTGTACCTACATAGAGGACTATTAAATACATAGAAGGAATATAATATGCTGATCAATGTGCTAATGTCTATGTATTGTGGTGATGCAAATGCACTAATAATGTTTCCACATTTAGTGTTAGAACTATATCAGTAGCTTAATACAGTGCAAGTTCACATGTGGGAATAGTGTCGGTGACTCATTATCCATTGTGATTTATGATTTCAGATGTTAGGATGGTATCAAATCTTTTTCCTTTCAGGTGTCAGGATGGTATCAATAACTACTTATGTACCTGCCAAGCAGGCTACTCAGGAAAGAATTGCTCAGTCAACATAGATGAGTGCAGTAATCATCCATGTAAAAATGGTGGAGTCTGCCGGGATCTGGTGGGTATCTTGTCATTTAGGTTTTGGTTGCTGTGCATATTACAAAATACATATCATAGCTGTCATTGATGGTCTATATCTGTCTCTCATTCTGAGCAGCTTGTAAATTGTACATATCCTTTTATGTCTCCTGCCATTATCCAAAAAGTCGAGACATAGTATTTGTGTTTCCATCCATTGGTCTGTGCTTTATCTTGCAAGCCATTTATTAGGCAACACCTTTTTAGGTAGCTTTCATCTGGAGTAGAGTGTGCTTCATGGCAGCATA
Organism: Megalonaias nervosa; assembly: GCA_016617855.1. Lineage (NCBI taxonomy): Eukaryota > Metazoa > Mollusca > Bivalvia > Unionida > Unionidae > Megalonaias > Megalonaias nervosa. Next base: position 173,025 of record JAECUM010000613.1, read on the forward strand.
TTGTCCGTCACCCTATTTAAGTTCAAAATTAACAATATTGTGAACTGCCTTAATCCAGGAACTAACTGCTTACATTTGGATCCGTGCTCTAGATCAAGGAATATGCATACTAATGAATGTCAACTACAGATAAGCTGAAATAGAGTTCAGAAAATGGCAGAACAAACCCAGTTATAATTTTCACAGTCTAAAACATTTTGATGATGATCCAAAGCTGTGTCCTGACAGATGTTTTATTCCTCTTGTATTGACAGAGGCCTTATTCCTGTTGTCCTGAGAGATGTCTTATTCCATTTGTGTTTACAGATCCATTTGTGTTGACAGATGTCTTGTTCCAGTTGTGTTGACAGACGTCTTATTCCTGTTGTTCTGACAGGTCTTATTCCTGTTGTGTTGACAGATGTCTTATTCCCTTTATCCTAACAGCTGTCTTATTCCTGTTGTCTTGACAGGTGTCTTATTCCAGTTGTGTTGACAGATGTTTTATTACTGTTGTGGAGGAGACAATTTTTTAAGGCTTATTTTTTACTGTAAAGTAACGTTCTTTCAGCATATCAGACATAGACAAATCTACATATGTGTTTTGTTCCAAGTGGACAGAAAGAACGAGTTTTGGTGTAGCAAAGGAATGTCAAGGTCGTCAGGCCTAGACTATGTTCCATTGCCATATCAAATGAGTTCTTTCCATTGACTTGGAACAAAACGCTTATGTGGTTTTGTATGTATTACATATCCTCATTCATTTACACATTCTTTTTAATAAGTTTTAATGCATACTTTTAAAAAAAAAAATGAATGAGGCATTTAGTATTTTATTAAACAGGTTTTAGAGCTTTCAACATGTACATGTACATAGCCATGGTTAAACCTATATAAGTATTGTAGCAGTTCCATCATCAGTCTGTCTGCATTAAAGATATGTATTTATATTTGAAATTTTAAAATGTTGTATGGGACATCTGAATGGATTAAATCCGCAGTCGCAGACAAGTGGCCTCTTTTCTTACATTCGACTTTCCAAGCAAATTTCAGGGCAAATTTTATAGACTAACAGTAATTAACTACCTACATTCAGGTTTAAACAGAAAGAAACTCTCTATTTTTTTGTTCTCAATTAATACAAGAAATTATTGATGCATTAAACTTAAAGTGACAATTTAAGCATAAAATTAATATATCAAAGATTTGGTCTCTTTCTAGCATGCAGACTAGATTTTAAGATTCATTTAGATATATTTTAAAAAGAAATTTCTTACAATATTGCAGTATTGATTTATTTTCTTCTCTTTCTGTTTTACTTGAACAGTCTGAAGAATTAAAATGTAAGCATACATTTCCCTCATCGTCCCCCAGTGATCTCACTAACTCTGTACAAAATGGATGTAATATTTCTAATTTGGGTCACAAATCAAAACATTTTCTGCTCTCTGTGATACCTTTATGTTGCAAATGTTTGTCAGTTTTATTCTCAAAATTTACCAAACAAATTCGATTCCTGAGTAATTTTAATAGACAAACTGTACATCCCTCCACTTAAACTTGCTTCTTGCAGACCATATTTTTGAAACTGAAGCTTTAATGAACTTTAGCTATGTTTGGTATTTTAGATGATATTCATTGTGTAATGTCTCTTGAGAATTAAAAAATATTGATTAAAGTTTTCTCCAAACATGGGGCATTTCTGATGATGCCTTGAATCTTGACATTACTCCTTGATTCTTTCTTATGTTGTCTGGATTTTTTTAAAAGTTCAGTACATTATTTCAGTGGCAAAGTACTTGAACCCTCTCTCTCTCTCTCATGTTTAATGTCACTTTGGACACTGACTTCATCTGAGAACTCATTGTCATACATTCTGTCCAAGATACTGTTGTCCACTCCAACTAACTCTAAGTTTAGATAACGTAAATTGCACATAATACTTCCATTATCCCCAGTGCCAAAAGCAGTCATTTTTCGCCAAATATAACGCATTACTTTAAATTACAAATGGTTTTGGCATTTTTGAATAATTTCAAATGTATAGCAATAAGTCATTCCTGATATTTTATAAGTGTACTATTATTTCATATTTTAACTTGTATAAGTAATTCCAGGCTGGGTGTGCGATACAGAAATTTTAGGTGTGTGAAATGGAATTACAGGTTGAACATCTGTATCGAATACCAGATCAGCCATGTAAGATTACATGTGTATGTAATACAAGTCAGGGACAAACAAAGCAAATTCCTGAATATAATAATTATGGCAAATACAGATAGATTGGAAGACAACAGTATCAAAACTTGGCTCTAACTTGATTGCGCACAGATTGTGTAAATCAGACATTCAAGTGCTTCATCTGAGACAGTCAGGGACTTGGACGTTGTATGGTTGCATTTAGATACACAATCAGGGACTTGGACTTTGTATGGTTGCATTTAGATCCTTAGTCAGGGACTTGGACTTTGTATTGATGCATTTAGATACTTAGGGACTTGGACTTTGTATGGGTGCATTTAGATACTTAATCAGGGACTTGGACTTTGTATGGTTGCATTTAGATACTTAGTCAGGGACTTGGACTTTGTATGGTTGCATTTAGATACTTAGTCAGGGACTTGGACTTTGTATGGTTGCACTTAGATACTTAGTCAGGGACTTGGACTTTGTATGGTTGCACTTAGATACTTAGTCAGGGACTTGGGCTTTGTATTGTTGCACTTAGATGCTTAGTCAGGGACTTGGACTTTGTATGGTTGCACTTAGATACTTAGTCAGGAACTTGGGCTTTTTATTGTTGCATTTAGATACTTAGTCAGGGACTTGGACTTTGTATGGTTGCATTTAGATACTTAGTCAGGGACCTTGGACTTTGTATGGTTGCATTTAGATATTTAGTCAGGAACTTGGACTTTGTATTGGTGCATTTAGGTACTTAGTCAGGGACTTGGACTTTGTATTGGTGCATTTAGATACTTGGTCATGGGCTTGGACTTTGTATGGTTGCACTTAGATACTTAGTCAGGGACTTGGACTTTGTATTGTTGCACTTACATACTTAGTCAGGGACTTGGACTTTGTATGGTTGCACTTAGATACTTAGTCAGGGACTTGGACTTTGTATGGTTGCATTTAGATACTTAGTCAGGGACTTGGACTTTGTATTGTTGCACTTAGATACTTAGTCAGGGACTTGGACTTTGTATTGGTGCATTTAGATACTTAGTCAGGGACTTGGACTTTGTATTGTTGCATTTAGATACTTAGGGACTTGGACTTTGTATTGGTGCATTTAGGTACTTAGTCAGGGGCTTGGACTTTGTATGATTGCATTTAGATACTTAGTCAGGGACTTGGACTTTGTATTGTTGCGCTTAGATACTTAGTCAGGGACTTGGACTTTGTATGGCTGCACTTAGATACTTAGTCAGGGACTTGGACTTTGTATTGTTGCACTTAGATACTTAGTCAGGGACTTGGACTTTGTATGGTTGCACTTAGATACTTAGTCAGGGACTTGGACTTTGTATGGTTGCATTTAGATACTTAGTCAGGGACTTGGACTTTGTATTGTTGCACTTAGATACTTAGTCAGGGACTTGGACTTTGTATTGGTGCATTTAGATACTTAGTCAGGGACTTGGACTTTGTATTGTTGCACTTAGATACTTAGTCAGGGACTTGGACTTTGTATTGGTGCATTTAGATACTTAGTCAGGGACTTGGACTTTGTATTGTTGCATTTAGATACTTAGGGACTTGGACTTTGTATTGGTGCATTTAGGTACTTAGTCAGGGACTTGGACTTTGTATGATTGCATTTAGATACTTAGTCAGGGACTTGGACTTTGTATTGTTGCACTTAGATACTTAGTCAGGGACTTGGACTTTGTATTGTTGCACTTAGATACTTAGTCAGGGACTTGGATTTTGTATGGTTGCATTTAGATACTTAGTCAGGGACTTGGACTTTGTATTGGTGCATTTAAATACTTAGTCAGGGACTTGGACTTTGTATTGGTGCATTGGTGCATTTAAATACTTAGTCAGGACTTGGACTTTGTATGGGTTCATTTAAATACTTAGTCAGGGACTTGGACTTTGTATTGGTGCATTGGTGCATTTAAATACTTAGTCAGGGACTTGGACTTTGTATGGTTGCATTTAGATACTTAGTCAGGAACTTGGACTTTGTATTGGTGCATTTAAATACTTAGTCAGGGACTTGGACTTTGTATGGTTGCATTTAGATACTTAGTCAGGGACTTGGACTTTGTATGGGTGCATTAGAACTTTGCCTTTAGAAAACCTTTTTTGTTGAGGCAAATAAACATCTATGAACCATCAATTTTTATCAGATGAACGAAACTGGCTCTTCAGTTTACTACCAGACTCTGCTCTAGTTCATCATTAGGCTCAAATACCAAAACCTTGTATGCTCCAAAGCCAAACATTGTTCCATTTGCATAAAAGCAGCATAAATCAGTATTGAAAATAAGGCTAATTTCTGTGTTACAAAATAATTAGCTTGGTTACATATACAAACTCTACCTTTAGTTGGCACTATATAGTCACTAATGTGATGATGTGTCATACAATTCTAGTACAGACATCAAGTCCTTTGGTTCACACCTTAAAGGTGCTATTGTACTGAGGTGCCATAAAATTCTACTATGTACATCAGGTCAATTTGTGATCAAGGACTAATACTACAGTGATGGAAGTTGGTATGCTTAATAGTCTTCAATAGAAGACATGTTAAAGTTAGTGTCATATGACCAATATTTTTGGAATTATATGTTTGCTTCTGTTTTAATGATTGGGAGCTGTGTAGGAAAGATGAAACTTGGCATAGTTAATTATATCAGCAAATGTTTTGAATCTCGACATTTAGGGTCTTATCACAGGTCTGTATATCAAGGTTTCTTTTTCTGCTTTATATCTTGTATCAATTTGGATGAATCATGGTTCACTTCTGTTTGTAAGTTTGATGGCATTTTATGTGTCTCAGTCAAGGTTGTATCTTCAAGGTCAAGGACATTAATCCAGTTTTTCTGTTTTGCACAGTTACTCTAATGCCCATCGAGATGGAACCATGAAGTTTTGTGACTTTTTATATTTGTTAAAAGGTCAGATGTCAAAGTCGTGATGATTAAGTGGAGGGAAGACATTTGCCAGTATTGAAATATTGTAGATTTTGCAGTTTCATTTTGTTCAGTTGACACCAACGTCTAACTTGAATTACAAGTTTTGTACTGTTGATTGCATGAAAGTTTGTTGTGCCCTCATTCAATGGAGGGTATATGCAATGTTACCTGATACTCTTGTCTGTCCATACATAGTCATGATATTCAGTGGAGGGTATATGCAATGTTACCTGATACTCTTGTCTGTCCATACATAGTCATGATTTTTGTTTCCATTTAATAACTCAGGAGTCAATGGATTTAACTAAATTTGTTTGAAATTTAAATTGAAGTAGGTCTAGATCATGTGAGAGTTTTACTGTTTTACATCAAAATTGGCAATAAATTAATAGCAAATTTAACTGTATTTCTAGTTTTACCTGTACCAGTATTTCTAGTTTTACCTTTAACAACTGTATTTTGGCAGGTTAATGACTTTTCCTGCAACTGCACACCAGGCTGGACAGGTAAAATGTGTGATACTGACATAAACGAGTGTGCCTCCAATCCATGTCAGCATGGTTCCAGCTGTGTCAATGGCCAGAATATGTACAGATGTAGCTGTACTCCAGGATACAGTGGTAAGTCTCTTTGTGTTCAGGTATATTATGGTATGGTATAGTCATTCATCTGTCATGTGCTGTGCTGTCTATTCACAATTTAGGTTTATAATGTCTCAAAAACCACTTGTTCTAATCTGATTTAACAGGAAGACTTTGACAATATGGTCTTTCAGATTTGTTCATTGGACGCAGATCGTCAGCCAGTATTTTCACTGTTACTAGAAAATTAAAAAAACCCCTGAACTTCAGTTAACTTCAGCTCATAAACCTGTCAAGAGTATTTGACAGAAAGATTCTCCAAATTTTCTTGAATGATGCTAATCCACCATTGAATATAGCTGCCATTACTAAAAATAGAAAATTTCCAAATGACTTTTCAGCAGACCCAGACTTGTATAAATGATGGCAATCCTTCTTCAGATATGGCCACCATTACTAAAAATAGAAAATTTCCTTTAAATGAGTTCTTCTCAAAACTTCTCGGTCAGATTTGACTAATTTTGACAAAGAGCATCTGCAGAGTGGATGGCTTGATGGGCCTTTATATTTGAACAGATTATGCCAATTTGTCGTAAGATATGATTTCTATTACTAAAAATAATGAAATTTTAACTTGCTTAATAACATTTTTGACAGAAAGTGCTGTAGCTTGAAGCCTGACAGATTCATATAAATTTTTCTGAGCTGCCAAATATTGCCAGAGTTACTATGAATGGAAAGATGTTACTTTTTCAACAAAAAAACCCCCAGGAGAACATGATTTGAATAACTTTGACACAAAGAGTTGTGATATAAAGAACTTTCAATATTGGCCAAATGATACTGATGTGCCATCAAATGTGAATGAAGGTAAAACACCTAAAGTAATGTTGAAACCATTGTTTTCATAGCATGCTGCCAGTAGCATTGGATGAAATTTGTAAAGAAAGCATCTTACTGGCTCAGATTTCTTGCTCATACTCTCTTGCCTTTGACTATTAGATGTCAGCCATGTGAGTGATCTCAGGCCCTTTTGTCTTATAAGCCATTTAATGGAGTAAACACCATTTTCCATAGTTTGGATAAGCACAGTTGTATATATTGTTTTTTATGGACACTAAAGTCACATTCTTGTATGGACTGCTCTGGTGGCCTAAGTGGTTATGGTCACAGACTGAAAGAAGAAAAATGGCTTCTTCACATAAGTTTCAATTATCAGTCATGTACCTTTACCAGAATTTTTAGATGACTTTCACATTGAGTTACAAAAATGCCTATTGATTTTTGGATCAAATGGTGAAAGGTCAAGGTCATGGACTGAAAGAAGAAAAATTTGTTTGCATAACAACATTACCTCTGGACTACCAGTGTTTGTGGAGGGCATTCTCTAAAGGTCTGGAAGATGTCTATTAATATTTGGATCTGATGGTCCATGTCAAGGTCATAGTTGGTCAAAAAATAATTTGGGTTTGCAGAGTAGGTTTAGTTCTTGAAAAATTGAATTGGCCAAATTTCGTGGATGGTTTCCACTTAGGGTAAGAAAGAAACCTATAGATTCTGAGGTGTAACGTCAATAGTCATGACCTAGTAAGAAAATGTTTTCTGTACATTAAGTTTAGTCTAAAACTGTATACCTTGGCCTGAGGTCAAGTCATTGAGCAAAGTTGGTCAGTAATCGCCCAAGTCATCTATGCCCTACCAGTGCATACACAGAGTACTAATATACACGGGCAGACATGAATATAATGTGCTGTTCATGATACTTTTGTTTTATTTTCAGCTTGAGTTTTGTATTATAAATGTTCACGAATAGTGACCAGGCCAGGAAACAACAAAACTGAGCTTCAGCTTGAGGTTTTTTTGACCAATCACAAATGACATTACTTTTGAAAGCTCATCTCTGATTGGTTGATAGTGAAACCCAATCTAAGAGTCTGGTTAAGAGCTTTTTATTTCCAGGCCAGGTAAAACAGAATTTTGAAAACTACAAATGCTGTATGCCAACATTTTTTTATCAGATCCTTTTTCAGAGCTTTCAGAAATAATTTCAGCTCTTTAAAAGTGACTTGGAGGTAATCAGTGATACTTCTCAGATTGATAAGTTTTAATGAAGAATAAAGCCTTATAAAATAATAGTTCTTGAAAATATTACTCAATGACAATCCAACAATCAATGAAATACCAGCTCTTTCAAGTTTTATGTTATTCATGTAACATTTTAATGAAATAATTTAAAAAATTCCTTCAGTTTCAGTAGTCTTAAATTATTGCATACATTGCTATTAATAATGTGATGTCATTGAACTATTGTGACATCACTGTAGTCATTATGATGTAATATCACTCACATGCTTAAGGGCCCTTTCAAAATGGCCACTATTTACCTCTTAGGTCTTTTTGCTAGGATGGGATGGAAAAATCTGAGTACATCCACAGTGATTTGATTTTTTTTACAAACCATCTGAGTAATATCAGGCACATGTAAATGAGTTATTGATGCTAATAATGTCTTAGTTCTACTATATGTAAATGAGTTATTGATGCTAATAATGTCTTAGTTCTACTATATGTAAATGAGTTATTGATGCTAATAATGTCTTAGTTCTACTATATGTAAATGAGTTATTGATGCTAATAATGTCTTAGTTCTACTATATGTAAATGAGTTATTGATGCTAATAATGTCTTAGTTCTACTATATGTAAATGAGTTATTGATGCTAATAATGTCTTAGTTCTACTATATGTAAATGAGTTATTGATGCTAATAATGTCTTAGTTCTACTATATGTAAATGAGTTATTGATGCTAATAATGTCTTAGTTCTACTATATGTAAATGAGTTATTGATGCTAATAATGTCTTAGTTCTAATATATGTAAATGAGTTATTGATGCTAATACTGTCTTAGTTCTAATATATGTAAATGAGTTATTGATGCTAATACTGTCTTAGTTCTAATATATGCAAATGGTTTTCTTTCACAGGAACAAATTGTGAAACTGATATCAACGAATGCCTGTCCAATCCATGTCATAACAATGGAACATGCATTGACAGGGTAAATGGGTTTAACTGCACATGTCAGCCACAGTGGATGGGAGAAACATGTAGGGAGCAGTATGATGCATGCAGTCTTCGTTTCCTGAACTGTAAAAATGGGGGAACCTGCAATACTAGTCCCCCAAGTCATAATTTCAGCTGTATATGTTTGCCTGGATATACAGATAATGACTGTGGAACAGATGTGAATGAATGTGCTAGTTCTACTTGTGTTCCACCACTTCAGTGTTATGACAAAGTCAATGGCTATGTCTGTGCATGTCCTATTGGTAGGTATCTAATAGTGCTTGAATGTATACCTACACCTGTGCAAGTCCTATTCGTAGGTGTCTAATAGACCTTGAATGTATACCTACAGCTATGCAAGTCCTATTGGTAGGTATCTAATAGACCTTGAATGTATACCTACAGCTGTGCATGTTCTATTTGTAGGTATCTAATAGACCTTGAATGTATACCTACAGCTGTGCATGTTCTATTTGTAAGTATCTAATAGACCTTGAATGTATACCTACAGCTGTGCAAGTCCTATTGGTAGGTATCTAATAGACCTTGAATGTATACCTACAGCTGTGCAAGTCCTATTCATAGGTATCCAATAGACCTTGAATGTATACCTACAGCTGTGCAAGTCCTATTGGTAGGTATCTAATAGACCTTGAATGTATACCTACAGCTGTGCATGTCCTATTCATAGGTATCCAATAGTCCTTGAATGTATACCTTCAGCTGTGCATGTCCTATTGGTAGGAATCTTACAGGACATTACTTCATATCTGCAGCCACACAGGGCTGAGAGAATCCAACAATTTTATTCTTCTTTTGAATCACAGAACTCAGGCATATGGAAAAACATGTCACTATTTAGTGAGCTAAAAGCTAAATCTACCCAGTTCAGAGATGTTTCTTTTAGAGCAACCATTTAACCCACTCAGTTGTCAATACTACCACCATATAACCCAGTTACTAGCACTACCACCAAATAACCCAGTTACTAGCACTATCACCATATAACCCAGTTACTAGCATTACCACCATATAACCCAGTTACTACACTACCACCAAATAACTCAGTTATCAGCACTACCACCATATAACCCAGTTACTAGCACTACCACCATATAACCCAGTTACTGGCATTACCACCATATAACCCAGTTACTAGCACTACCACCATATAACCCAGTTACTGGCACTACCCCCATATAACCCAGTTACTAGCACTACCATCATATAACCCAGTTGTCAGCACTACCACCATATAACCCAGTCAGTAGCACTACCACTATATAACCCAGTTGTCAGCACTACCACCATATAACCCAGTTACTAGCACTTCTCCTATTTAACCTTCTCATCAGCAATACCACCATATAACCCAGTTATCAGCACTGCCACCATATAACCCAGTTTTCAGCACTACCACCATATAACCCAGTTACTAGCATACCACCATATAACTCAGTTGTCAGCACTACCACCATAGAACCCAGTTGTCAGCACTACCACCATATAACCCAGTTACCAGCACTACCACCATATAACCCAGTTACTAGCACTTCTCCTATTTAACCTACTCGTCAGCAATACCATTATTTAGCCTAGTTATCAATGCTGCTACCATTGAACCCATTTATCAGCCTTGCCACCATTGAATCAAGTTATCAACATTACCACCTCAGACCTCACAATAAGGCAATGATTTCTTCATGTAAACTCTTTATCACCTATAGTCACACCTGTCAAAAGCTGCCATCCACGGAAAAGGCAAAACTGGCCTTTGCAAAAAGGTGACCTCTGTTCTCAGATTCACCTTTCAAAATTAGGTTTTGAACAAACATAACATGCACTGAATATTATTATTATTATTATTATCAGGATTGTTTTATATGTACTGTTCATCAAAATCATTAAATACATGTACATTGTTCTACCCAAAATTATATTCCATGCAAGATTACTGTATCTGCTCACATTAATCCATTTTACAAATTAAATCATCACTGACTTGACATAATCACTAGTCTTGGTTCCTTATGTGCACCATGAAAAAACAATTTCTCTACTGATTGACAGCTGACGTATGACTGTGAAAAAGAGGACTTACTCTTTAGTCAGCCATCTGGTACAAGTTTCACACCTTTCAAAAATAATATCTGGATAAACCATTTGCTTAACTCATCAAGATCAGATGACAGTTGGCTTGTGTGGAAAGCCTGTGATGAGCAGGAAATCGAAAGAATCTAATTCTTTGTGATCCACAAAGAGAAACTTCACCAGCCTTTAACAGACAAATTTTAAATATAGAATGAGTCCTGATGCTAATGAAAAGGAATGTAACCCATATCTTTTCTCAAAGACAAACTTTTTTCTTAAGAGATGGCCTTAATTCACAGACCAATAGACATCAAATTATACCTGTCACACTGGCACAAAAGCAACTTCCATTTCTGCAGTGATAATGCAACTACCTTTTCCAATATCCAGCCAATGAATTCCTTTGAATTTCTACACTAATGATAAAAACTGTCTTGCTTTTAATTTGATACATTAACACCTTTTATTTACACCATCAGCATGACTGGACTATTGAGTTCAAGCAAGATAAGACATGTTTGCACTTCAGTTCACATGATATTCCTTCATCTAAACAACAACTTCCACATAAAACAAAAATTTAGATTGCATATGCTGAGTGGTCACTGTAGATAACAGTGATCACGTAAAGCAGGAATAAATCATTGTTTGGTTTAGAAACACCTGTTAGCTGAGTGCGGTAGGCAGGTGACCATTACATACAGGGCATTTATATTAGAAATTGAGGTGTGGGGAAATTAGAATGGCTGTTGTGAACAGGAGACCATTGAATAAAGGTGACCTTTAGTCCAGGTTTGACTGTACTCTCAATGCTTTTGGTTAATTATGCCCCACTTGGTGTCAAGTGGAGAGGCAGGCAAGCAGGCGCATTCAGTTGTGTGTGATTTTCTGTCTTTATGTCCCCCCCCCTCCTGTACCACACATTCATATTTTTGTTTGCAAAATAGCTCCTTAATTACTTTTTTAATTTCAAAACAAATTTTGTATGCAACTAGATACTGATCAAACCTTTGATGATTTTGATAGCATTCTGTGTCATCATTTAGTTATATCCCTAAATAGCTGACCCATCCACTTTTATTTCCAGTCAGTAGCTCATAAATATTCTTATATTAATGAAATTTGCTATGCAGCTGGAAATTAATGAGACCTTCTATGAACATGCTAGTCAGAATTCTGTCATTGTTTAGTTATAGTCCCTGTCTTTCAGGCCCACCTACTTTCATTCCAACATAAATGTTTTTATTATTGTATAAATTCATACAAATTGGGTATTTTACTTAATTTTGATGATATCTTGGCTGAGTTCATTTGTAAGTTTTCTGAGTCCTCTTTTAGCAGAGTTATAGCCCTTTGATTGTCAGACCCAGTCAGTTTAGCTTCTGCACAGTTTGTGTGTAGCTTGATTTTCATGAGACCTCAGTCAAGTTCAGTCATTAGCATTCTGACTCCTTTAGTGGAGTTATCTCCCTTGATTGTCCTGTCATATTCACCTGTTTTCTTTTCTACACACTAACTTCCTTAAATTGTTGAAGGATTTCGGATTTCGAGCAAGATTTTATAGACAGCTTTATATTGATGAGATCTTCAATGAGTCAGTCTTTTACAGCATCAATGATCATCAGAGATATTGTCCCCAGTCAATAGACCCATGCACTTTCGTTTGTGTAAAGTAATTCCTTTATTTTTTATTGGATTCCAACCAAATTTGTCAACAGCTTGATATTGATAGAGTCCTAAATGAAGATGATCATCATTGTTTTACATCATCGTTTAGTGCATTTATATCCCCTGGTTGTTGAACCCATTCATTTTCATTTCTGCACAGTAATTCACTTAATTATAATTGGATTTCTTGTTTGAGTTTAATGGTCACCTTTCTTCTTAATTCAGCAGAATTATTGTACCTGGTTGCGATACCCCCACTTTCTTTTTTGCACATAAATGACTCCTGTTATGATTTTTAAACAAATTTAGCAAGCGTCTTTTTGTTATTAATGAAACCAGCTGAGTTTGAAGGTCATTGCTTCGTAGGTCAATGTTTTGATTTGCAGATGTTTAGGATCATAGCCTTCTGTTATCAGATATACAAAGAAACATGTATGTTAGTGAATGAATTTTTTTCTTTATGACACTGTTATTGTGATCACCAGCTTTTGGTAACAAAAAGCCTGCACTGCTCATTTATAGTAGCTCACGAATGATATCGAAAATTATATATTGTTTTTGTTGACTTAAATGGTATTAAATGGTACTAACAGCTGCCTCGCTTGGCGCTCAGCATTAAGAGGTTAGTGTTAGGACTGGTCGGCCTGGTGTCAGGATAATGTGACTGGGTGGGACATCATGCCACATGTCTGCGGCATGATGCCCCAGTGCTAGAAATCACTATAAACTGCCACACTGCAGACATCGTAGCGATATGACTGAAAAATTGTTAAAGCTATGTTAAAAATCCAAATCACACACACACACACACACAATTCTCCCAGAGCTCATATTATGATATTCTTGGGTAAAAAGTGTAGAATGTATTAATCTAGTGATTTCATGCAGGGTGGTAAGCATTCATTTTACACAAGTGGACTTCCTTAATAGATGCATCCCTATAAATAAAAACAATTGTGAGCATACATGACAATTTAGGAATCCTAAATATAAATACTTGCATGGTCATCCTTCATATAACAGATGCCTGTGTAATGTGGATAGTGGATACTTTAATCCCATTTCCTACCGTATATAAGTGACACTTTATGGTTTGAGATTTTAAATAAATGAATTTACAAAAAATGTCCTTATATCAGCAACTTTTGCTGTGTGAGTCCAGTGTTTGGTACAAGGGAAAGCAAAAATGCCAAACTTCGTATAGAAATGCAAAGCACTTATTGGACTCCACACGATATAATATCTTCTGTTCTTGGTTTAACAGCACTTTTAACACATTACAGGCTATATCATCTAGGGTAGATAGGAACTAAGTAACATTCCCAAGGACACACATGGGAGGCTGATCCATTCTGTCCTGGGTGGGTATTGAATCTGCAACCTTTGGATTACTAATCCATTGCTCTACCAATTGAGCTGTCTCGATTTCACTCACACCTGTCTGTATTTGACAAAATTTCCTGCCCCTTGATTGCCTGTAAAAGACTTGCTTCCTGGTAATGCTTCAAAAGTTGATATTTAATTATGTATTACATTGTTCACAGGTCTCACCGGTAATAACTGTACAGAGGAAATCAATGAATGTGAGAGTAACCCCTGTCAGAACAATGGAACATGCCTGGATAAGAGAGGATACTATATGTGCAGTTGTCAGCAGAGTAATTTTACTGTTAATTATGGCACTTTCAACAAGACGTTCATCTCGGGATTCCAAGGTTATAACTGTGAGCAGGATATAGATGAATGTTCATATCAGCCCGTTATTTGTCAAAATGGAGGACGTTGTGAAAATAAGAATGGTACTTTTTCTTGTTTTTGTGGACCAGATGGAACTGGAAACTATTATCTAGGTAAGGTGGAAGCAGTTTAATATTTTATTTAGGGCACATTACATATTTTCTGGATGGGGAGGGTAGTAAATGTATATGATATTATCCAGTCAGATTTGAAAGTGCAGTCTCTGAGGAAATCAATGATTTTCATTTATTTGTAAACATTTGCCTAAAATGGACTTGAAAAAGTCTTACACAAATTGATTGCTATTCATTGTGTGCTAATTTTTCAAGATTTTTCTGTTGTTAGAATGTTCAACAAAAATGTAAGACTCAGTAAAGCATGTGGCAGGCATCAGTGCCATTTTGAAGAGACATACAGAAGAATTTAGGTACCAAGAAAACTTTGCAAAACCATGAAAAAGTGTTCTGCTAAAATTAAACTGATCTAGACAGTCTACTACAAATAATACATGGTTATCTAATGGGACATGTAGAGTCAGACACAGTCCCAGTCCATCAGTTTGGAAAATTAGCATTGGACCAGTGGTCATTACTGGCAATACAATTATTTAGAGCAGCAAAAGTTGCATTTTAAGCAGAGCAAATTACTGGCACATAATTCTGAGTCATAAATCATAAATTTATGTTCATTGTTTACTTGATGGCTAGATACTTTCACCATCTTACCTTCCTTCCTGCCATGTCTTGTATCTGTATACATTTTGTTAGGTTTGCTTTTCAGCAGTTTATATCCATTATTTATTTCATATTTACAACAGAGGCAGGGATCAGGTCACAGGCATAGACACATAAAATTAAACTTATTCTAAACTCACATCGTTATATTTGTCCAGTGATTCCTTCATGCACAACCACATTCATAATGTATTTTATTAGTTGTAAAGCAAGACATTTAATTAGACATAATTAGGAGCATCTGGGACTATATTTGCCTGAGGATATACTCCAATCACATGCATATCTTATTGAAAGTTGATATATATTATTGTAACACATATGGAAACACCTGATAATGTCACAGATGATGTCATAATCTGAATATAATTTAGAGTCATTTCACTGCACTAACCTGTGGTTCGGTCAGATTAAGTCAGTTTTTTTGTCATACAGTAAATATAATCTTTGCGCTCTTTCAACTGAAATTTATGGAATAATTTCTATATTTTGGTTATCAAGGCCGATTTCATAAATGTCGTACAAAATGAGCACTCATTTAAGATCCTATATTTAGCTTAGGAATTTTCTTCAGTTGAGCAAAGAAACTAAATCTCTTGTGATAACGTAACAAAACTGCATCACAAAGACGTATGACTATTACTGTACATTCATCGAATTGAAATGATACTATAATCTGATTTACAAAACTTTTAACTGAAAGATAAAAGCTCTCAGTGTAAAAGATTTATCATATGTACTCATTTAATGGTTAAGTCCAACTGCAAACTGTATCTTCCATCACATAATGCACCAACAGATTTGGTCTGTGCAGTTTCATAAAAGTAGTCAGTATAACTAAATGCTGTTCCAGTAAAACATACATGGGACCCAGGGAAGGTACTTTTAATGTGGGGTACTCACCCATTGATGCAATTTAGAAATTTCTTATCATTTTCAGATGAACTCTGTGAAATCAAAGTACCCTGTCATATATTTTTAAAACACTGCCTTCCCTGGGTACCATGTGTGTTTAAAGGGAACAGCCCTAACAACATAGACCCTGATCAGTTGGTGCATTATGTAATGGTAGATCAGGGTCTGTGTTGTTGGATGTTGGACCTGACTTATAGGCAAGTATGTTTGATAGTTTTAAGCCATTAAAGTTCATTCTCTTTAGAATATATATTGGCTGTGAATACATAGTAAAGTATATAGGAAGTTAGAAAACCTCAACTCGTAAATTTAAACTTTATTTTTGTGACAAGGTGCCTACTGTGAGTTGACAGCCTCCTACTGCCAAGTTGCTGATGATGTGAAATATGATTTGCCAGCATGCAAGAATGGGGGAACATGCCACAATGTAGATAAAGGTTATCGTTGTACATGTGCCCCAGGATATACAGGTAGGTAAATCAGAAATATAATTTGTTTTGCTGACTTTCATCTTAACCTTTTTGGGTGTTAACCCGGATTAGGTTGTGGTGTTAGCCTCTCAAACCCATCAAATGCTAGAAAACACTTGGGTAGGAAATTTCAAACTATTTTAGGTTGATCTTGGCTACCCACTGAAAACAGCATGGCAACCCAGTTTGGGTTTGCATCCCATGGGTTATGAACCTCTGCATTAGAGCATTTGACCCTTTGTGGGAATTGTGTGTTAAAATTTTGTGTCAAATGTTATTGGAGGCCAGAGGAAATTGGGTTATGTTGTGGCCAATTTGAGTATTTTATATTGATGTAACTTGATCTTGTTATGCAAGTATGCCATATACAGTCAGCTTTGTGCAATAAATATGTTGGTGGTTTGGGGTTTGTTATTACTTGTTGATAAAACATTGCAGTTATTATGGACAGATGAATCAGCAGCTCATAAAAGCACTTATTGATCATTCTTAGACACTAAGCATCATTTATGGCAACTCTTTGAGTTACTGTCTGTTGAAGGAGTAATGGTGATCTGGCAGAATATTTCCATATCAAATCTGATGTCTGGTAACTTAAAAATCCATGTGGAATCACAATACAGTGATCCCCCTTGTGTATGCCCCCCGCCCTCTAGCAGCCACCTCCTCTTTAAATCCATTTTTCTCAGCACTGTCAAATTTGTGTACAGAAGTACCCCTCATGGGTGGCCACCCATCTGATACAGCATGCAGCCAGCATATTGGTAAAACTTTTTCAAATTCTTCCCTCACAAGTGGTCAGATTTTATCCAATACATGTTCAAAACCAATATTTAATTCATATCATGGGGCAAGTAATCCAATTATCATATCTGATATTTGTTTCCAGATGTCAGGTATTTGTTACTGAGGTAATTGCTGGCTAAAGTACATTATATCATGTACCACTATTAATAATATATTATAATCTACAAGCACCAATGTTTATAGGAAATGGGCTCAGTAATGTTGTGATAGATCACAACTTGGTCAGCATAGGCTGAATATACCTTTTGTGCATTCATGCACAAAGAGAAATGAACCTTGAACAAAACAGGATACCAGACAGAGACTGAAAAATCATGTGACAGAACATGTATCACTTTAAGGCATTTTGTCTACTTGAGAAAAGTTTCATCTCATCAGTAAATTGCAGTGCAATTAGCATCATAGGAATAAGTCATTCCACAAGTTTAACATGCCATCATGTAGACAGAAAATTCTTTCTTTAGAGAGTTCAAGAGTTCTTGGCCAAAAAATTTGATGTTAGAAAGACTCGAACAAACAGTGTTTTAATAGATAAGAATATCATGCAGCATTGGAACAATGGACTAAAATGGAAGAAGAATGATTCTGAATGCCAAGAGATATTTGTACCAAGATTTAAATAACAAGGTTTTAGTTGTTTTGCACTGTGCATGCGAAGTACATCCCACTGAAATGTCACACTTAAGACTTAACTATTAATTTATATTCACTTGAAATAAGTTTATTCTTAAGACAAGAAGAATCTTTTGATGATTAATTTTACTTTTAGCTAAAGATATTACATCTTTTGAAGATAAATTGTGCTTTCTTCCTTCGTTCACCAACTTTTCACAAATATAATCTCCTCTAGAAAGGTTACCCATCTTAAAGGCGATTTTTCCCTGTAGGCTGATAAGAGGGGAACCACTGTACCCTACGTTCTGTTACCATTTACTGGGCTACAGTAGTACCTAGTTTGCCTGTTCCTTCAATATCAAGCAACCAGTCAAATGCAACATGGCTTATTGAGAATGGCTGTTTTGATCATGTGACATAGGTCTTCCAGATTGGAGTCTAACCTGATTGTTCTACTTAAACCTTTCACAACTGACAATTGACATGGGTCTGCCAGAATGGTGACTAGCTAAGTTGGTCCTACTTAACCCTTTCCCAGTTGACATGGGTCTGCCAGATTGGTGATTAGCTCAGTTTGTCCTGTTTATTCCTTTCCCACATAGAAGTGCTTAAAGACAACCATTCACATTTCAATTCAAGCTGGTTTTAGCCTCAAATGCATTTCAGTTTAAGCGCATTTGTTCTCCCCTTCTGTATCTTCATAAAGGTACTTCCGACTACCCTGATAAACAACTGCAATTTGCACAGTCATTTCATAGTGATCAAGTTTCTCTGATGTCATTGCATGTACTGCACATACTGCTATTAGATGAATTAGAGACAAGACGACTTTAGAAATCCATCAAAAATGCAGATGGCTGCTGCTGTCATTGCAGGTAGAATTTCAAACTAACCTGTTTGTTATAATTGATCTTTTGCCAGCTGACATGGGTCTGTCAGTTTGGAGTCTAACCTGATTGTTCTACTTAATCATTTCCCACACAGAAGTGCTTAAGGATACCCATACACTTTTCAATTCAAGTTGGTTTTATCCTCTACTGCATTTTCATTTAAGCACATTTGTTCTCCCCATGCCATATCTTCATAAAGGTGCTTCCGACTACCCTGGTAACATCTGCCATTTGCACAGTCATTTCATAGTGCTACTGATGGGAATATTCTTCCTAATAAAACAGATGTGTTGGAAGTTTCTCTGATCTCATAGCACATACTGCTATATTGGACAAATTTGAGAAAAGACGACTTTAGAGATCCATCAAAAATGCAAATGGCTGCTGCAATATTTGCAGGTAGAATTGCAAAATCCAGTCTTTCAGATCAAGTTTTGGGGATCAGCTTGATCACAAGACTTTGTCATCAGTCATGAAAAACTATTTTTTAAACACAAAGGAACAGATCAAACCAAAATAGTTGGCACAGCAATGACATCAATTGCCAATTTTGAGGCCCAGTATTGAGTCAAATCTTTTTAGCATACTGACCTTGGACTTGCTGCTTGATGCTTGATGTGTACTGATAGTCAAGATTGTTGGTGTTTATCATACTATAGTAGGCTCTTTGCACTTATTTGTGAATCAGAGACTACAATCTAATTTTCAATCCCCAGTTCTGATACCAATGTTTGCTTTTTACACAATCTGACCCCCAGTTCTGGAGCCATTTCAGAGGTGCACCAAATTGGAGATAAG
Organism: Megalonaias nervosa; assembly: GCA_016617855.1. Classification (NCBI taxonomy): domain Eukaryota; kingdom Metazoa; phylum Mollusca; class Bivalvia; order Unionida; family Unionidae; genus Megalonaias; species Megalonaias nervosa. Next base: position 192,528 of record JAECUM010000613.1, read on the forward strand.
TGGTGCAAACATCAGACAAGGGAACCAAAATGAAACAAAATCTTTGTATTTTCTTCATACAAAACTCTTTTTATTTGGTCAGAACTTGTATCAATTTCTTACAAGCTTTCTTATCTGCAAACGTTCGAATGATCTTGAGGATGGATACCAAATGTTTGTGCCATATAGCCTTGCACTGGCCCTGCTGACACCAAAGGAATTTTTACCCTCCATCTTGCACCCCTAGGGGAAAGACAGAGTAGGAAACATTAAGCACTAAATATTTAATTTGAAAGCTTTAAATATGAATGTATCAGTGGGCAGTTTTTTCCAGCCAGCCATATTGTAATATTATCAGCTAGTGGTATGCTGTTATGTTGATAGCACAATGTCCAGTGTAGCAAGAGACAACAAATCCTAGTGATGTTGGAGTTATTGTGACGGTCATGAATAGGACACAAATACCTGATCCATACATATGTCCTGATGGGTAAATATCAGTTAAACGAGTGTATCTTGGTAGTGTCTACTAACTGTGGGACACATTCTGGTTGAGTGTATTGACTTTTACCCTGTGAGACAGAAGTTTATTTAATGTCAACTGGATGAAGCAACTTTTTTGAGGATTCTAAATTAATGCTTTTTATAAAACAAATTTTAATCTTAGATTTGAAGAACTTAGCTGTTTAACCTATTATTCTGATTTATTTTTATACCTCTTCTTATCCTAATGCTCTGATTTATTTTACAAACTGGTACCATTTACAGAATTATGGGAACTTTACCTTTTATCTTATGCCATGTAAGAGAAAATATTAATTTTAAATGGTTGTTTTTATGCTTTTGAAGATTCTAGTAATTTTTAACCTTTATATTTTTAAAACTTTGCTTTTACTTAGCACTGTGTATCACATGTATGCATTAATTCCACTGTAGCCAAGTTCTGTATTGAATCTTATAAAAATGTTGACATTTACTTTTAGACAAACGCTGTAACACAGATATTAACGAATGCCTGTCCGATCCATGCCAGTACAATGGGACGTGTAAGGATCTCGTAAATGGGTACAACTGTACCTGTATCCCAGGTATCACAGGGGTACATTGTGAAACCAACATTGACGAGTGTGCATCTAATCCCTGTCAACATGGTGGAAGTTGTACAGACCTTATCAATGGGTATGTTTGTGTTGCTGTCACTGTGTGCACATTTAGGTATCTTGTATCTGAATAAGATTTTATCATCATTTCTTGGGATATTTTTTTTCTGGAGCACTCTGATTTCATCTGTTATATAGTGTATTTCACATAATACCGGTATATGGTGTAATAAGTACATGAACAAACCACTCTTGCTCAATTCTTGCATAACAATATCTTTCATTAATGGTATATAATCCTAGTTTGTCTCATATGCTTCTAAAACCTGCCTAGAAAATTATCATGGCACTATAAAGCCAGTCAGTTCTTGGGGTAAAGCAGCTAATTCCTATTGCCATGGCACTAAATAGTTGTTCACGTTCTGATATGCCATTAATTAGTCATCAACCAATTAAATTTGAAATCTTCCTTTATCTGCTGGTACATATCTGAACTAATTGAATCTCACATAGTAATGATCCCTAGAATCCAAAGCTAATATACTGTTCTGTGTTTCACAGCACAGAAACAAGTCCTATACATTTAAGAAGGTATGTGGCCTTGACCTTGGCTTTGGAGCATGCAAATATCCACTGAGTTTGATTGATATGAAACACTATAGACCCAGTAGCTCCACTTCTGCACCAACAAATGTCTTTGCAGACATCAGTCTATTGATTAAGTATCAAGATGACCTATACTGCATTTTGATGCATTTTGCAGTCATTCTCCATAGTGTATGATGATCATCCCTCCTTCCATAACGTTTCCTGTAGTGTCATTTACTTGCCAATATTGGACCGATCATTTATATTAGATATGTGGATGGCATTATTATTATTCAATATTGGACCAATATTAAATGTATGGATGGTATTCTTATTCATAGTGAATGCTTTTTTAATTCAAATTTATATACATTTCCTTTTGTTTCTAAAGCCTGGAATGTTTAATGATTTTCCCATAATTAAATCATTTATTGCATGTATTCATCAGTTTTTAACCTGAAATATACATCCTTGTAACTAAAAATTACACAATTGGAGACAAGCATGTATTAATCTATGTATTTTCCATAAATTCATAAACGGGTTAATATCATGTTTTCGTGTCTAATTTTTTTTAAAATAATAAATAACAATGCAAAATTTTCTAATAATGGCATTAAACCCAAAATAACAATATTGTGAACAATGGAAAAAGCTACAATTTCTGACAAACTGAGGTAAGCTTTACTCAATAATGATGCAGTTATACATGAAATGTTCCCTAAAAACATTAGAATTCAATACAATTAAGATGTTTCCTTTATTTAACAGAAGCATAGAAGGATAATACAAATTAAAAAAGTTGGAGAGAAATTTTAAATTACATAGTTCTGAAGAGGGATTATGAATACTGTCATTAAAGTCAAACCAGCAATAATGGTTACCTGTATTAAGTAGGTGTTAATTGATTCACTGATGTATCAACACAAATATGACTTTGCTTTTCCAATGCACACATTACAAATCAATTCAAAATAATGTATACCTCATATAAATTGCTTTTAATCTCCAGTGGTTGTTAATATTTTATTTATCATTTGCCTCATTATTCCTTATATGTATCAATATGTATCCAATTGTAGGTTGTGTATGGCAATACATGTCGATGCATGGCATATGAATATTGTTTAAACCCCTGGTATCAAGCAGTCACTTTTATTTAATTTCAAGATAGAAATAAACTGCCATTAGATAGCTATCTGTCTTAAAGAGACAGCTGCCTTAAGAGGCCATTTTCTTACGTCTCAAAGGTATCTCTTTGTGATCCACATTAGTGGACCCTATGTAAATGACACCTGTTGAAAAAGGACAACATTCACAAGACCCGATTTCTTAATTTCATAATCAAATTCAGTCCCAACATAAATGGGACCAGTCTAAAAAGAGCAATGGTTTTTTTTGCATAAAGAGAAACAGTTTCTTGCATGTCTTTTATATCCATGTTTGGCTATGTTTGTTCTGGTAATAAATTATAGGCTAAGCCTTTGTTTTAGAACAGGTAAAGTTAGATAAAATGTCAACAGTGTACAGAAAGTGCTTGATATTGTATCTTGTTTCTGCAGGTATACATGCAATTGTACTGACACAGGATTCAAGGGAGCTAACTGTCAGATTGACATTGACGATTGTGAAAGCCAGCCATGTGTGAATGGAGCAAACTGCACAGATCGTGTCAAGGTTATTATACAATTTGAAACAGCTATCTTTTTATATAGATTTGCCGTCTGATCACCTATTTCCAGACTGGAGATTTTGGATTGATCTGCATAGTTACATTGATTGACGTATTTTATATACTTAGCAAAATACATGAAATAAAACTCAGGAAAATATCAGTGACATAAGACCCATTATTGGAGAGTTCTATCCTTCATATAGAACAAATAGGAGAGAGGGGGTGTTATTGTTCCACTTGTATATAGGGCCACATGCCTGACTGTGCTTACCATGTGAAGTGTGAACCTAATGTGGAGTGCGTATGTTAATAGTGCTCACTTAAAGTAGAACCTAGAGTTGAGTGTGTACCCTTCTAGCACCCACTAACAGAACCTAGAGTAATATGTATACCTCACTAGTGCCCACAAACAGTAGAACTGTGAGTAGAGTGTGTACCCTACTAGTGCCCACTGACAGTACAGTCTAGTGTAGTGTGTACCTTACTAGTGCCCACTGACATTAGAACCTAGAGTAGAGCACCTTACTAGTGCCACAGACAGTAAAACATGGAGTGGAGTTTGCATTTTCCTAGTGCCTACTGATAGTAGAACCTAGAGTAGAGTGTGTACCTAACTAGTGCCAGTGACAGTAGAACCTAGAGTAGAGTGTACCTTACTATTGCCACTGACAGTAGGACCTAGAGTGGAGTGTGTACTTTACTAGTGCCCACTGATAATAGAACCAGGAGTGGAGTGTGTACCTTACTAGTGCGCACTGATAGTAGAACCTAGATTGGAGTGTGTACCTTACTAGTGCCCACTGACAGTGGAACCTGGAGTGGAGTATGTACCTTACTTGTGCCGCTGACAGCAGAACCTAGAGTAGATTGTATACATTACTAGTGCCCACTGACAATAGTGAACCTAGAGTGGTGTACCTTACTAGTGCCAACTATCAGTAGCCTCCAATTACTGCTTATGTGGTTTTTATTAATTACATGTCATCAAGTCATGATGACATCATTGAAGCTACTATGATGTAATTGGAGTCTTGATCTTGATGGCAGGGGCCCAAGACAGTCGAGTGGTCCAAGGCACTCACCTTTACAGATGACTGATATCTCATTATCTGTCTGGGGGGTTTGAACTTCCACTCAACTGACATGGTTAGGTAGGAAAGCTTACCTGTAGCTTTCATTGGGTTGGGTGTTCACCCTAGAGTTTTCCCCAGTACTTCCTCAACCAGATATATTGGCTGCCATGTATGGTCCATAATGTGATGACAAATGGCATTAAGTCCGCAGCAGCCAAAATAGGCTTGACATAAAAATAGCGTCTATTTACTTCTGAGTTTTTTTTTTTTTTTTTTAACATGGATTGGAAAGGCTGAGAATAATCCAGTTATAGGGCTGAGGACAGTTCAAAGTGACCACAATTTACCTCTGATGTCTTTTATAGCACATGACAGAATGGCTGAGGTCATTTGAATTGTAGTTTTGAGGGGAATTCAGAATGGTCACTATTTATATCGGAGGTCTGTTTTTTACATGTGACAGAAAGGCTGAGAATATTCAACCATAGGATCCAAATCTGCATCAATGAATGTAAAGAGTGAGGAAAATATTGTCCATAAGACCACAAAATTTGATGCCCAAATAGTAAAAATAGAGGGAAGGAAAATTTAATTTGATGTTTTCTAACTTGTTTTTTATTTCCACCAGGATTTTAATTGCTCCTGCTACCAAGGCTATGATGGCAAGACTTGTTCCATTGACATTGATGAATGTGCAAGTAATCCTTGTCATTATAATGGCACCTGTCTCCAGAAGTCAAACACCACCCTGTATGATAACAAACATCCAGGATTTGGGAATTTTTCCTATGCTAATGCATTTGGTTACATATGTCAATGTATCCCTGGAATTACAGGTTAGTACTTTGTCTATCAGTCCATCTTGCTTATTCTGTACTATTTGTCATGCTGTATAAGATTTACCTCCCTTGTTTTGTTTCATTATCCTTATCATTTAGTGCCCCACATCAAGATACAGACACCTTATAATAATCACCGTATCTGTCTGTCTGTCTGTCCATTCACACTATTTGCATGCAACACAGCTCTTCAGTGTTTGCAGATAATTGGATGCTGTTTGGTATGTGAATTGTGTATTATACCATATATACTTGCTTATAAGTTGAGTCAAACTGCAAACAACAAAGATCCTGATCTGCTGTAGCATAATGGGCATGCTGATCGGGTTTGTGTTGTTTGTTCTACTGATTACTCCTAATGAACTGCAAAAACCCAGATCGGCTGGCGTATTATGTGACTGCAGATCTGGGTCTGTGCAGTTTGCAGTTGGACTTGTCTTATAAGTGAGTACATACAGTACTTCATGCAGTACGTATTTCTATCAATTTCTAACAAAGTTACCATTCAGTAAACTATGATGCAACCCCGAAAACATGGCACCTATCCTGATATTATTTCGATATAATTTCAGTCTGTTTCTTTGCTGGTCATCCACATGTTCATACAGTTATTACAAGTAATACCACTCAGGATTTAAGTGGAAGATATTACATTATTCCGATATGTTTCATCCGTGAGATGTCTCATTTGCTTACGTATCTTCAAATAGTATTTTCTGTAAGTTGCCGGTACTGACAGTGTCTTCCAAATCTTGGTGTTTCTTGAAAATATAAACATGCAGCCAGTGCTGAACTGTTCATATGGATGTTTCTACAGGTGTATATTGGTTGCAGTCATCTGCAATCTTTCGCAAACATTTCATCTGTTTCACTACTCCACTCTCAGAGTTGACAATCTCCCCTGACATTAAAGAACTTTCTCTTTTCATAGCAGCCACTTTGTTTAACATTTCCTAGTAAAGTGTGCTCACAAGTCATAAAATGGTGGACTTGTGAATATAAAACATTTGTGCAAGTTTTTACTGACTTACATCTTTCTTAGACAATTGCATATCATGATGTTGTAGCTAAGTTAACATTTCATGTCATCTGCCATTTACTGCTGCAATGGAACATTAAAGATATTTAAAGAGCAGACCACTTCTTTTTAGTTCTACTGACCATCGACTATAAGTGCTTATGAGATGGCTTGTTGTCCATCATATATCATCCATCTGTCCATTAGCACGTCGGTTATTGCTGCTGCTCCAAACTTACTTGTAGGATTACCATGAAACTTGAAACACACATGGATAGTCAGTCCTGAAGAAAATGGTGCTGTATGGAAATCCAGCATGGCTGTCCATCTTGAAAATCTTGTTATCCTGAGTGGATGGTCATACCATAGAGTGTTCACTATAAGACTTCTTATGATGCCTAATTGGTTCTAAACATAATTGGTACCAATCTGAAAATCTTGTTATTGTTACTTCTTCTGTATGGATGATCATATCAATATGTGGTTTTCATTTAAAAACATCATAGGTTTAGTTGGTTCTAAATAAAAATGGTGTCCCACAGATCTATGGTCATTCCTGTTACTTCTACTCCTCATGAACAGATGGTCATATCAACATGTTGTTTTCTGCAAAGTGATTTCATACAATGGCCAATTGGTCTTAAAAGAAAATGGTACTGATCTGACATCCAGTATAGCTGCCACAATGGTCACTTTGGTAATTGTGTTACTGATGCTTCTGTTGAATGGTGATAATTTAGACATGGGGTTCCTGTGTTATTGTTAGTTCTCCTGAAAGTCATTATGCAAAAGGTTAAAAATGGATGAAGGAACCATGGTGACCCAGTGGTTAACATGCTAGACCTGCTCCTGCAAGGGTGTGGGTTGGAATCCTACCATTGGATCAGCTCATGTTGGCTACCATGGTGTGGTTATTGGCAAGACCTCTTGCTCCAATTGAAATGTCTTGAATTTTCATGTGTAATTCCATGGTCCTAAATGAAAATGGTACCAATCTGGTCTCCAGTAGTGAGGCCATGGTAGCAATCTTGAAAAGTTTGTTATATTTACTTCCTCTAACAGATAGTCATGTAGTAAACCCCTGATTTACACATATATTATGTTCCTGCAAAATATCGTTGATGTCAAATTTGCACAGCTCGAATCCATCCTTCAGTGGAGAACTAAATATTCATCCTGGTGGAATACATACTATGGAAACTATGTTGTGCATTCATGGTGTGTTTGTCTGCTTTGGTGTTGATAGTAATTTGTGTAAATGGGGAGTTTACAGTATAGACACTAGGTTTTCAGCTCTACTGGTCATAGCTTATGAGCTTATGGGATGGTCTGTTGTCTGTTGTCCAACATCCATCTGTTAGCAAAGGGTTGTTATCATTAACCTCTGAAAATACTTAAAGGATAGCCATGAAACTTTACGCATATATTCATACCATGCTTTCATTGGTCCTAGATGAAAAGGGTGCTCCTCATGCATCAAATATGGCCACCACAGCAGCCATCTTGAAAATCTTGCTCTTACTATTCCTCCTGAATGGATGGTCAGCATATCAGCATGGAGTTTTCACTAACAGACTTCTTATGCTATTTAGTTGGTGCAACAAGGAAAGGTGCTGATCTGACCTACAATATGGCCACCATGGCAGCCATATTGAAAATCTTATTGTTGCGACTCCTCCTGAATGGTTTTACTAAAAGACTTCTTGTGATGTCTAGTTGGTGCAAAGAGAAATGGTGCCAATCTGATGACCAATATGGCCACAACATCAGCCATTTTGAAAATTTTGTTATCACTATTCTTGCACGGATGGTCATAACAACAGTGACTTTCACTTGAAAACTTCTTATAATGTCTAGTTCGTCGTAAATAAAAATGGTGCTTATCTGAAATCAAATATGCCACAATGGCAGCCATTTTGAAAATCTTCTTATTACAACTCCTTCTGAACAGAATGTTATACTGATGTTGGGTTTCCACCAAAAGACTTCTTATGGTATCTAGTTGGTCTTAAATGAACATGGTGCTAGTCTGACATCCATAAAAGCAGTGACACACTGGCCATCTTGAAAATCTTTGTTGCGACTACTCCTCCTTAATAGATTGTTGTATTAACATGAGGTTTTCACTGAAAGACTTTTTACAATGTCTAGTTGGTCCTAAATGATAATGTTGCCAATCTAAAATTCAATTTGGCTGTCACAGCAGCCATCTAGAAAATCTTTCTACTGCTACTCCTTCAGAACAGAAAGTCATTGACATGGGGGTTTTGACAAAAGACTTCTTATGCTACTCAGTCATTAATGAAAATGATGTTGATCTGGAGGCATAGTAAGGCTGCCACAGTGGGCACCTTTAAATCTTGTTTTCACTTCTTTTCTGGAATGAATGGTCATATCATCATGGGTTATCACTAAAAGATATCTTGTAAAGTTTTGTGGATCTTGAATTAAAATGATGCTGATCTGGTACCCAATATGTGGCTATCTTGAAAATCTTGTTTTATCTACTTCTCTTAAAGAAAACGTCATTTTGACATGGGTATTTCGTCGGAAGAGTTCTTATCTTGTCTACTTGGTCCTAAATGAAATGACTAACCCTCAATATGGTCACAGTGATGGCTGTCTTGAAAATACTGTTATCACTACTTCCTTATGGATGACTATATCAACTTGGGTTTTTCACTGATAGACATTTTGTAATACCTAGTTGGTCCTTAATGAAAATGATGCCAGTCATACATCCAGTATGGCTGCCACGATGGCTGTTGTGAAAATCTTACTGTCACTTGAATGGATAATCATTATGACACGAGTTTTGACCAAAGGACATCTAATGACGTCTACTTACTTGGTCCTAAATGAAATTAGTGGCAATCTGACAACCAGTCTGTTCACCACAGCAAACTAGTTTGAAAATCGTGTTATCACAAGAATATCAGAGATGGTTTCAGTACTCTGCAGTTTAAAGGGAGAAAAGGTCTTGTCTTAAATTCCTGTAAATTCTTTTCAGATAGCAGAGCATCAGTCTCTTGAAAGGAGTCCTGTTACACTTGAAGGGACTCCTGTTACTAGAAAACTTATGATGTCTGATCAGTCAGTCCAGTAAAATGGTGCTTAAAAGACTTTAAACATGGTGGCCATGGTGACCATCTTGAAAATCATGTTATCACTAATCCTCTTTGAAGGGATTTTTGTGTTGACATGGGGTTCTCAACAAAACACTTCTCACTATATGTAGTTGGTCCTAAATGAATGATGCTTATATCACCTGCCAAACATTGCCAAATCACTTATTAGATTCTATCACCCAGAAATACAAAATATTTTCTGTCCTGAATTAATGGTCATACCAACATTTTTAGGAAACACCCCCACCCCAACTTTCTTGCAAAATATAATTGTTTCTCTATTAAAATGATGTTGATCCAGTCTCATAAATGGTGGCCTTGATGGCTATCTTGAAAATATTTATTTGGCAATTTCTTTTGAATGACATCTTATTTTTCTTACCTCCAACATGTTGCCATAGTGATCATCTCAGTCATCTTGTCACTGTTGCTCTTGCATTAAAGGTGGCATTGGCATTGGGTTCTCACTAAAACACCTGTTATAATAATTACTTGGTTCTGATTGAGAATGGTGCAGATCTGACAATCAACCTATCTGCACTTTTGTGAAGGAGTTTGTAAACAAGACCTAATTGGCCTTGGGGTCAAGTCCAAGGTCACTGCTGGCATATGTATACACCCACCATAAGGTCGAGTTTATTTTCTTATGATAGTTTGTCTGTGCATTGATACATCTATCCATCAGTGTGTTACTAAGCTGGTTCCCACTCGGTAACTTTGTTGTCCATCATTGACAGTTATTAAACTCTGTTGATGGCTTATACGTAGTGTAAGGAAGAATCCTATTAATTTTAAGCTAAGTAGCAGAAAGGTTGAGGTCTCTGACTGAAAAATTGAAAATTTTCTGCACAGCAATTTGAGTTCTCCACACATCTTTAGTTACAAAACTGTGTGGACAGCTTGTATTTGAGGTAATGTCAGAATCCTTTTGATTTTGAAGTCAAAAGGTCCAAGATCAGATTTACTGAATGAATGAAGCAAAATGGTTATGCACAGTAATTGGTGTTTTCCATCATCTTGTTTTGACTCAGTGGTCCTAAACTAAGTAACAGAAAGAAGCAAAACCAACAAGTAAAACTTTACAAATAATTTAATTGTCTAAGTTATAAAATGAAGATTTAATAGAACTTATAGTATTGAGAACTAAATCCAAAATAATTCTAAAAGTTACATCACAAGTCCATAAGAATAGTGTTCCAGATGAATTCAAGGTCTGCTGGTGCTGATGTACCAATAGCTTTGAATGTGCTGAAGTGCCAAAAGTCTTGTGTATCACAATGGCAGTGTCCAAATATCTTTGAATGAATTCACAAAAATCCAAAAATAGTGTTCAGTCCATTCTGTCATATGAGCTTTTTGTATTGCCAGTAAATAATTTAAACAAATGCTTCCTCTCAAATTAAATCTAAACACAACATTAAATACTTTTGCAGACTGAAAATAAAATAAGAATAGTAATAGAAATAGGAATGAATAGTTGTTCACTTCCTCCTTTTATAAATCCACATGTATATTACAACTCTTGTGATCTTAAAATATTATCTACAGTCATGGACAAAAATGAGCTGTGTAATATGTCGTTTACACATGATCATTACAATCTACAATCACAGACATATATTAAGCACACACAGATATACATAATAAGCTGCAGTAAACAAACTTTGTGACTTGCTTTCACTTAGGTAGGGAAGAACAATATTGAGTTTGAAGTCAAAAGGTCAAAGATCAAACCCCTTCAATGACTATCTTCTCCAAATGTTTCCAACTGAATTTCTTCTCTTCAAGGCATTGCCAAGTGCATTGTAGTGAGCAGGTTCCTCTGTCAAAGCACCCATTTCAAATAGCTCATTACTAGATTTAGCCATTGAACCAATGCATTGCCTTTACATCATTAGATTTTGCATTCCATATTAAAAGGTAAAATTCATGAAAATGTTAACTCAGTTATTTTAAAGAAATTAGCTTAATAAGTATAGAAAATGTAAACGCATTGAATCAAGTTGTGAGTAAAATGTTCACATTTTTAATCAAAGTTTTCAGAATTTATGAGTGAAAATGGTCAACAGGTTGCCATCTGGCAACATATGAGTGAAAATGGTCAACAGGTTGCCATCTGGCTGCATTAGAATTATAATCCAGCAACTCCAAAAATGGCATTAACACTTTCTTATTACAAGTATATACCACATTGCACACTCAAAAGTGTAAGTTTGGTTTGACTAGTAGGTAAATAGTTTGCCCTGTTTAGCATGAAATGACTGGAATTAAATGTGAAGCACATATAGCCATTGTAAACACAGACTTTGGGGTGTCATTAGCAGTTTCTAATGATGACAAAAAGTGATAGTAAAGTACTTTATATTGAATTATCGCCCAGAAATACAAAATATTTTCTGTTCTTGTATGTGGATAATAAAACTATCTTCTTCATTTTATATGTAATGAATAAAATGCAACAAAGAGTTTCCCATTAAGACTGAACATTGAAAAATCAGTAAATATATTCATAACATCTTTACAGACTGTCTGATTTTCTAGCATTAAAATTAATTTTTGGCAAATAGATTACAAATGAAATATAGCTATAACCTTCATACCTATCTGCTAACGAGTTTTCTTCCACTCTTCTACATTGCAGGTGCTAACTGTGAAGTTAACATTGATGACTGCCAAAACAGCAGCTGTAGCAATGGTGCCACCTGTGTAGATTACATCAATAGATACGAATGCAGATGTGTCCCTGGTTATAGGGGTCAATTTTGTGAAGTAGAAATTAATGAGTGCATAGAATATCAAGCTTGTAAGTTTGGGTCAAATTGTACAGACCTCGTAAATGACTACAGGTGTACTTGTCCACTTCTGTATCAAGGAAAACCATATGGTGGGAAAAACTGTACATTTGAATTTACCATTTGTGCATTAAATGAATGCAAAAATGGTTCCACATGTAGACCATTTTTAGTGGATGAAGCTAGTGGCCAACAGAATTACACATGTGCCTGCATAAATGGATTTACGGGACATTTTTGTAACATCTCCACAACAGTGTCCTTTAATAATGGCTCACACATCTATATCAAGAAAGAGATTCACGATCCACAAGATGTCAGTGAGTTTTCGTTTAGATTCAGGACAACTTTGGTAGATTCTTTATTGATTGCCTGGATTGGACCTCACCCCAGTGGATTGTTTTTGACCATTGAGTTAAAAAGCTCAAATTTATTTCTTGGATATACCATTAATAGCAGTAATGATTTGAAAAGTATGTCAATACCTATTTCTTTTAATAATGCTAATTGGCACACAGTCCGTGTCATTGAAGACTTCACGAAGAAGATTATATCAGTGAAAGTTATAAGTATTTTGTGTGAATCAGAAAGTCAGTGTACTCTGAACACTAGCTACTCCACAGATTCTTTGCAACATTTTTATTTTGGCAGTATGGGTAGTGATTCAAAGATTCTCAAGAATACATTATCGAAAGCCCAGTTTATTGGATGTATGCAAGATATTTGGATTGGAGACACATTGCTAGAAATCCAAACAAATACGCCCATCATACGATTACAGACTACTTTTATAAATCTTACCTTGAATTGTCCACGTCAGGAGCAATGTATTCCAGATCCATGCCATGGGCAAGGTGTGTGCACTGACCTATGGAATTCATTCAAGTGTAACTGCAAGAGGCCATTTCTAGGATCTACGTGTGCTAATGGTATGTAAAAGTAATAATCACTAAATCGTTAATTGCAGCACATCTTTCATATATTTCATAGACCCATCTTATACTTTATTTCTGATACATGTGTTTAATATCAGCCATGCCAAAGGCATTATTGCGCTTAATTTGTGTTTTGTTTTGTGTTTATTTATAAATCTCTTAACAATGTTAGATTTTCCTCACCAAGGTTTGCAGAAGATATAAATTCTTAAACCTGCTGATTCATTAAGTAGATTACAGAATCATATTCTGTGTGAAATACATCCACTACTGGGCAAATCCAGTCCTCCTAAGCTGAAAAATATGTTAACCACATTTTCTGGCTTGTTTTAGCAATAAAATATTTTAAGGGTCAACTGCTTACTAGGCAGCTGTCAGACAACAATTATCTCCCCTTGGATTATGGAATTGGTGCCATTTCCCCACAGGCATCCATTACTACCTCCACCGATACATGGTCCCTTTGTCACAGGAGGCCTTTCATATATCTACCATGATTTTGCCCCTCCAGTTTGAACAATTTATGGGTGTCTTCATATCTTAGGGCTATTCCATTTAAACATGCATGTACCCAGGGAAGGCACTTTTTTCAAAATATATGCCATGGTACTCAGATTACCCAAATAATTCATGTGAAAACAATACAAAATTCTAAATTGCATCTATGGCTGACGATTCTGCATTAAAAGTGCCTTCCATGGGTCCTGTGTATATTTTACTGGAACAGCCCTTAGCGGAGTATACTCCATTTCCTTGTTTTTTTTACTTTGTCCTTATTGTCTGCAAATATTTTACAACTCAACCTTTTTGTCATATGATAAGTTAATTGGTGCCAGCTTGATTGCCTGCCCTAATTGTTATTAATATTTAGAATTCATCTCTGCACTCATCCTTTTTGCAAGTTATATCCAGCCAATCATAATTTATTCCTAAAAAAAAGATAATTTAATTATGTTTTCTGTAGCATTGATCTTAATTCATTGTCTCCACTTTTCTACAACTTTAGACATGGACCACTCCAGTGGCCTAGTGGTTAGAGTGTCTGCCTCAAACGTGGGAGGTCGCGGGTTTGAAACCCTGCCAAGTCATACCAGAGACTTATAAAAAGAGTACTAACAGCTGCCTCGCTAGATGCTCAGCATTAAGAGGTTAGTGTTAGGACTGGTCGGCCTGGTGTCAGGATAATGTGACTGGGTGGGACATCATGTTACATGTCTGAGGCATGATGCCCTAGTGCTGACATTACTATAAACTACCACACTGCAGACATCATGGTGATATGACTGAAAATTGTTAAAGCTACGTTAAAAATCCAAATCACATACACACTTTAGACATGTTTTGCCATCATTGATGAGGGAATGAAGGTTAGATCTCTGACCTTGCAGTGAATTTCAGCTGGTCTCAGTTGAATGCCATGGCCCTTTGTCTGTAATGGAATCTTCTATTGTTCTGACATCTTTGAATAAGCACCTTTAAAACCATTGTCTGGAGCCTCCCTGATTCATCTTAGGTGGAGGACTCATTTTATATTCTCCAGGCTGCAGCTTCCAGATTCTGAAATTTCTTGTTGGGGACACAAGCTATGTGTGATCGAATGGGAACAGTGTTACTAGTGGCTGACCTAATTTGGGCTACATAGTAGCATTGTTAGAAGTGGCTGACCTCAGATTGCAAATGTGTACTCGCTACCTGTTGCATAATGACTGTATTCTAATATCCGAGATTTTTATATAAAGGATTACCTAGACCTGAAATAGGTTGGCAGTGTTCTTAAATTTGCATTATTGTAATGATGCTATAAATAGCTATAATCAAGGAAAAGACCAATGCCAAAATGGATGTGATTTAAAGTAATGCTAAAATTGTGAAATTGTCCCAGAATTTAACCGAGACTAAACATATCCCTGAGCCTTAGATTACATAGTTTCAGACTAAAAGTAACACTACTAAAGTAACTAAAATTACAACATTTTCCCAAACTATAGCTAAGACTGAGAGAATCTGGAACAGAATATTCAGATTGCTGAGACTAAAACTAACCCAAAAATTATGAAATTGTCCCAGAATTTAACGGAGACTAAAGA